>JAGFNQ010008983.1:0-25167 GCA_024364735.1 Boesenbergia rotunda | reverse complement strand
ATAACACAGTTTTTGAAAAGAAATATTTTGAAATGATAATAATTTTTCAAAGAGATAGTGATATACCAAGAATTTTGAGTAATTTTTGAAGGCCTTATTCTGAAATGATACTAAATCAGGTTTTGAGACTAAATCTAAAAAGAACTCCCCTTGTATTCGACTTGTCTTAACTTTATCTAAGTGCTTGAAGGGTCTTTAGCATTAACTAGGTTTGACCATGTTTGACTCAGTTGACTAAGGTTTAACCATGTTAATCATGGTTTGACTATGTTGAAATTATTCTCTGAATGAAAACACAACATAAAAGAATTTTTAATTTGAACTTAATTTTCCTGTCTCACCCAATCTAGGATTTTCAAACAGTTAACCTTAAAAGTTCTTTGTGAGACAGGTTTGAAGGTAAAAATTAACTTTGAAAAGGAATTTTCATTTATTTTGAAAAAAGTTATTTAATTTTGAAAACAGATTTGAATCTATAATTATTTGAAATTTGTGTTAGATTCGAATTTGACAAAAGATAATTTGAATTTGAATTTGAATTTCAGAAATTGACTTCCAGGTCTTGGCGAGGCACTAGGCCTTCTTTGGCCGTAGCCTTATGGGATCATCCACCCTTTCCTTGACAAAGCCTTTTAATGAAATTTCATTTTCAAATTAAATTAGGTCATTTTCTGGTCTAACTAGCTTGGGTCTTGGATCGGTAGCTTCGGCTGGTTTCACCAGTCTAAAGAGACCAAGTAGACTTGATCTTATTAGAGTTGGTTCCCCAACGTACTATCATCTCACCTCCTCCCAATACTATGTTTTCAAATTTCAAGTAATTGGTTAAGTCCTTAAGCTATCTAGTCCTATGAATAGCCAAAACAGAACTTTAGGTAATGTCATAGTGAGGAGAAATTTCTGGATTTTCTAAGTTTGCAAAATTATTAATCAGTTTTTCTTGTATATCAATTTTAATTTTCAAAGTCTCATTTTCTTGTCTTAACATTTTGAATTTTGACTTTGCTAATATACATGATTTCATTAAGTTATTTAAGCATGCATCCATATCTAAATTTGACCAAGGGAGATTAATTAATCTATCAGTATTCAAGGTAAAGAGTGGATTTGGATGTAAATTATAGTTACCCATTTTGGTTGGTTGCCCTGGATCTTTGTAACGTTTATCTATGCATTCCTCTTTGTAATGCCCAACCTCCTGGCACTTGAAGCATTGGATGCGACTCTTGTTCTTTCGTGCTTTTGGGGCTGGTTCCTTTGTCGCCGTCAGTTGTATCGTTTGAATCTTTCGAGTAGGACACTTAGTTTGGTAGTGCCCTCTCTCCCTGCATATGTAACAAATTATATGATTTTTAAAATTCAAATTTGTAATTTTACCTTTTGATTCCTTATTAGGAATCTCCCCCTTAATTGTTGCTGTCTCGGATCTAAATTCATCTTCTGATTCCGTGTCTGAGTCAGACTTGGGTACCGGTTGAATCTCCTTCTTTGGTGGTTCTCTTGGAGTTTTCCCTGCAAAAGTTATACCTTCCTCGACCATTGCAGTATTAGCTTGATTATTTAATTCTAATTTAGAAAAGAATTTGAAATTGGTTACCATCTCAGTCAGTTCGTCGTCTGATTCTGCTGGTTCGATTTCGACTCTGGGTTCAGGTTCAGACTCTGACTCGGCTATCTGTGCTTGGACCGAGAGTGCGAGATAACTTACCTGATCTTCTTCTTCATCTGAGATTTCTTGATGAAGATTGATCAATTTCTCCCAAATTTCTCTAGCACATCCAAATGAACCGACTAGCTTGAGTTGTTCGTTAGTTAGGCCACATTGTATGATTACAGTCGCCTTTGCATCTGCCTCGATCTTCCTCAAGGTTGGTTCGTCCAATTTCTCCCAGGCGATCGACATACCATCTTCTGTAGGTACTATAAACCCCGTTTGGAGGATCATCCATATGTCCATGTGGGCCTTCAGAAGGGACTCCATTTGACTTCTCCAAGAATTGAAGTTCTCGCCGGAGAGGAGTGGTGGACGGATGCTATTCCATTCTTGATTGGCCATTAGTTTAAATCTTGCACACAATAAAAAATAGAGATGTACCAAGACTTGGTCTTGGATTAGTAGTGCGGGAACAACAAAAAATATTGCACGAATTTCGAGGGAAAATATTAAAATAATAATAAAAAATTTTTAGAAAATGTTGATTTTAACAATTTTGATTAATGAAGAAAAAGTAAGAGAAAAAAAATTTCACGAATTAAGGTAGCACGAATTTCGAGGAAAAATATTAAAAAATTTTTATGACAAATTTTCACAAATTGATTCTTTTATCAATTCTGACTTATGGTGAAAAAATGAGAATTCAAAATTGAAAAAGGCGTAAGGATATTTTAAATACACTCACAGATATTATTTACCAAAAAAAATAAAGCAAAAAAAATCCGAAAAGAAATTTCAAAGTGGTGGTTGCACCAACTTTGAATAACCCCGCTCTGATACCACTTGTTGGATCGAGAAATGCGAGAGAGGGGGGGTGAATGTCGCAATTCGTTCAGATTTAAAAAGAGCGGGTGCGCAGCGGAAATAAAAGAGAACACAACAACGCAAACACAGCCGGTTTACTTGGTTCGGAGCCTGGGTCGACTCCTACTCCAAGGCCCACGGTCGTTGACCGTTTTCTGCGGGCAATTCTATAAGTTCGCAAAAGTTTACACACAAATAATAATAAAAATATTCTCGTAAACTTAAATACAACTCTTGTTACCGACGTCCGGTGAAGATTGAAGTTCTGGAGCAGCGGGACGTCGTCGGCTTGAGTTGGCAGCTTTCTGGAGCGTGTCGTGGAAGCAGAAGAGCGTAGAATTGTCGAAGGAATTGGTTGTTCAAGAATAGGGTCGAGGCCCTCTTTATATAGGGCAGGGGGCGCCCGACATGCTCGGGGCGCCCCCCACGTGGCTCTTGATCCGGCGAGCCCTCTGGTCAAGGCTGATCTCTTCATCTTCGGGATCAGCTTTGACCGGGGCGCTCGACGCGCGTGGGGCGCCCGGTTGACCGGTCAAAGCGTCATCTTCAGGGCTTCGCGAGAGTGAGCTGCAGCAGCCTTCAGTGGCGTGGCACAGTGGGCGCCCGAGACACGCGGGGCGCCCGACATGCGGGGCGCCCGACACACGCGGGGCGCCCCCAATTGCGCTGCTGTCGGGGCGTTTACCTCTCTGCTGACTTTGGGTTGACTCTGGGGTGCCCGACACATCCGGGGCGCCCTGCTCAGCTACTGCCTCACTCCTTTAAGGCTCTCTGAGCTGCAGAAACACAGTCCTTCGGTCCTGCATCCAGGGTTAGTCCAAAATAGCAATTAATAAGTTAATCTTACACAGCCTTGGCTGTCTTGGTTCTGACTTTGGGTCTCCAAAATGGAGCCCTAGGTCGAACCGACGCCTAATGTTCCCTCTAGGGGAACGCGTCCTCACCTACTCCTCTCGGGAGAATTTACCTGGTGCCAACCGGTTTCACCAGTTGGACTTTTGCCCAGCAGCCCTTCGCCAGGTCTTGGTTTTCGCCTAGCAGCCCTTCGCCAGGACTTGGTTTTCGCCTAGCAGCCCTTCGCCAGGACTTGGTTTCCTGACAGCCCATCGTCAGGTGCCTAGCATCCCTTCGCTAGGACTTGGTTTCCTGCACTCTCAAGCAGCATTGTTAGACAACAAATAACCCTTAACTTTGAATCCTTTGCCAATATCAAAACAAGGTTCGATCTGGTGCTTCCTGCACCAACAAAGTATTTCCCAGCTTCAAGAACGGCTATTATCAGAAAGAGCATCTGTGGTATTCAACAACTGGTTGGAGAGACCTTATATGACTATTGGGAGAGATTTAATAAGTTGTGCTCAAGTTGTCCACAACATCAAATAAGTGAGCAACTTCTTATTCAATTTTTCTATGAAGGTCTATTTCAAATGGATAGAATCATGATTGATGCTGCAGCTGGAGGAGCTCTAGTGAACAAGACCCCAGAACAAGCTAGAGAATTTATTTCAAATATGGCGGAGAACTCTCAACAATTTGGAAGTAGGGCTCTTATTACAAGAGGGGTGAATGAAGCTCAATTGGTTTCAAATGAACAAAAAGAGATTAAAAATTCTTTGGTGGAACTTACTTCTTTAGTGAAGCAAATGACTTTGAATAATTTGAGCCAAAATCAAAATGTTCCAATAGCTTCCCCTACAAATCAAGTGATTGTTGGGGCAATCGGCCCTGAGATGATCTGGAGGATCATGATATTTTGATGTGTGGGCAATATGGTTAAGTTAGGATTTGTGTTGTTCTCACATATGTACATGAGTGTGCAGGTGTACAGGTATATGTGGACTTGGTTGACGTTTTCAGGTGAAGGATGGCATGGAGGTAAGCTGGAGGCTTACGTGCGTATCCGAGGGACCATTGGATAGTAGAGATGATGAGCCGAGGGACGCGGACTTCGAGGCGTACGTGAAGAGTGGCATGGAGGCAAGCTGGAGGCTTGCGTACACATTCGAGGGACGAGGGCCAAAGATGAAGAGGGCGTGAAGGCAACAGTCAAGACTGCTGGTGGAGAGTCAACTAGGTTGAGAGAGACTGAGTATGAGTGCTTGTACTCAGGGGTTAAGCCAGGAGGGTTTGAGTGCGGAGAGACTTGTACTCGGGAGTGAAACCCTAGGCTTAAGTGTGTACCAGTCGACTGGCCCAGGGGCAGTCGACTGGCATAGGCTGAAACAGGCTGGCAGAATTCGAACGTTATGATGTAACGATCGAATCTGAGTGGGACCAGTTGTCTGCCATTTGGGCAGTCGACTGGTAGCGGCTGTTTCAGATTCGAGCCCTATTTAAACGGGCTCGTTTCCTATCATTCTTCTTGACGAAACTTGCTTGGATAGGGCAAGTTAGTAGTTTTGTATACTCAGGAAGTGTCCTTGGGTGCTGTGGTGAGGTTTCTCCACTCACAAGGAGCGACGAGTTCTAGCCGGACGTTATCCGAGGTTTGATCCACCGACTGATTGTTGGATTAGTCACCCGACCGGGGTGTATACCAACTAAAATCAGGTTGTTATCATTGTTGTTTCATATTTTCTTTTGCATATTATTTCCGCTGCGCTAACAACTCTGTAGAGATCAAAAGGATCAAAGAAAGTGCATTCACCCCCCCCCCCTCTGCACGCCTACATCGATCCTTCAGTTGGTATCAGAGCTAGGTTCGCTCTGGATCGGACTAATCGCCGAGAGAGCATTGGCTAGAGGAAAAAGGGGGTCATGGATGACAAGTTGGGTGATGATATCAACTCACCACCATCATACGAGCATGAGAATTTTGACTATTGGAGAGATAGAATGAAGAATTGGCTCGGGATGGATTGGGAGTGTAGAGTGACCGTTGAAGACCCATTTGAAATCCCCATGGATAAGCACGGCAAAAAGCTTCGCCCTAGATATTGGACAAGTGAACAACAAGAACAAGCTAGGGCCAATGAGAAGGTAATAAATATTTTGATTAATATATTGCCTAACCATGTTTTGAGTGATGTAGGGAAATATTCAAATGCATGCGAATTGTGGAATAAGTTAGAAGAACTTCACAAAACCCTTCACAAGCTCGAGTAGTCGAAATATCTAAAGAAATAAGTTCAGTGGTCCAAGAGGACCAAACTGAGGAATTGTCCGTGCCATCAAGTAAGGAACCATTCAACCCATCAAGAGGAGAAGAAGAATTAGTATCAAGGGTTGAGGGGGAGGAGAGACCCTCATCCTCACGAGAATAAGAGATGACTTCCGTCTCCACCAAAGCTAAGTCAAAAGAGCATATCGTATGCTTTGGTTGCAACAAAAAAGGGCACTACAGGGATAAGTGTCCACTAGGTAAAAAGGAGGTAATTCCTAAGCCCAAATCAATTCAATTTAAATCTAATGTGGGTTGCAGGAATGAGAAAGTTCAAAACAAAAGAACGAGAATTCGGTGTTTCACATGCGGGGAGCTCGGGCACTATCATATAAAATATCCAAGAAATGGAGAGCTCAAGAAGATGGAGCATCTTAGAAAATGAGAGAAAGAAGAGAGAAAAAGAAGAAGTTATCAAGGGGGAGCGCCAAGGGTAAGGAATGTACCTTCTAACTCTACTCATGCTTCAAGCTTTTCAATGAATGCTCAAAATGCTTGTTTGAATGATAGAATTAATAATTGTGTGCCCATGCGTATTTTTGGCTTTAAATATCATGATAGAAGTAGAAACAATTTTGTATGTCAAAACACCAACAATTCTATGTTTCATGATGGATCTAGGAACTCTAGGAATAAGAACCAAGGCATAAAATCTGAGAAAGGGAGAAATATGCCTAGAAAAATAGACAATCCTAAAGATGATCAAATTAGATCTGGTGGTCTTAAGGTTAGTAGCTTGGAAAAGGAAAATCAAGTTCTAAAAGTCAAACTTGATAAATTAGAGAAGAACCTAGATAGACTCATTAGGAGATCCAAGGAATCAAGAGGAATACAAAATGATCAATCGGTTAGAAATGATAGGCCAGGTCTAGGATACCATTCTAGGAGGGCTAATGTTGATAAAGTATCATATTCAAGGATGCCCTATAACTATGGTAGAGAAAGAGTCAAAAATGGCAAGGAAAAGCCATTTAAAGGGAAAGAAAAGAAATTGACCAAAGAAAAGGTCTATCAAATTAAGAGAGTAATGGTGGACAGTCAAGAAGCACCGGAAGAGCACCGGTATGGTCTTGCCCTTGTAAAGGAGCTACATAGGGAGGTAATTAGGGATAAAAGCTCTAAGAGTCAAGACGAGTTCCTTGGTCAATGGATCTCAGGTGGTTTATGTTGGATTGAGAAAACCGATAGAGGGGGGTGAATATCGAAAATCGTTCGGATTTTCGTAAAGAGCACGTACGCAGCGGAAAAATAAAAACAATCACAGCACAAAGACACAGTCGATTTACTTGGTTCGGAGCCTGTGTCGACTCCTACTCCAAGGCCCACGGTCGTTGACCGTTTACTTTGGGCAATTCTATATACGCGCAAAACAGGTTACAATAATTTATTACAAATAAGTGCACTAACAATAATAATAAAAAATTTGATCTTCGTTACCGACGTCCGGAGAGGATTGACTCTTTCGGGGCAGCGGGACGTCGTCGGCTCGAGTTGGAGTATTTCCGGAGCAAGGCACGAGCGTAGAAGATCTTTGGGGCGTTGAGAGAACTGATACTTCGAAGCCTTGGTCGAGGGCCCTTTATATAGGGCCTGGGGGCGCCCGGGATGTCGGGGGCACCCCCCACGTGGCCTTTGATCCGCAGAGCTCTCGGTCAGCGTCTATCCTCTGGATCCGCTTTGACTGGGGCGCCTGGAGCGCTCGGGGCGCCCGGGTTGACCGGGTCAAACTCTATCCTTTGGCTTCGCTTGGCTTCTGGATTGATGCATACGCATGGGGGCGCCCAGAAGCACGGGGGTGCCCGGGAGCAGCGGGGGCGCCCGGGAGCACGGGGGCGCCCGCAGGATGTACTGTCGAAGCCGATCTTGCTTTCTTGTGTTTTGTGTTCACCTTGGGGGCGCCCGGGACACTCCGGGCGCCCTGGTCAGCTGTTGCCTCATTCCTTTGAGGCTTTCTGAGCTGTAGACACACGTTCCTTCGGTCCTGCATCCAGGGTTAGTCCAAAACACAACAAAACATCAAGTGGTTAGTTTATACAGCCTTAGCTGTCTTGGTTCTGACTTTGGTCTCCAAAATGGAGCCCTAGGTCGAACCGACGCCTACTGTTCCCTCGACGGGGAACGCGTCCTTCACCTACTCCTCTCGGGAGAGTTTACCTGATGCCAACCGCTCCTTTGGTTGGACTTTTGCCTGACGGTCCTTTGTCAAGTCTTGGATGCTGAGCTGTCCTTCGCTCGGTGCCTAGCATTCCTTCGCTAGGGCTTCAGTCCCAGACTGTCCTTCGCCTGGCGCCTAGCAGTCCTTCGCTAGGGCTTTTGACTCTGGCATTCCTTCGCCAGTGCCTAGCGGTCCATTGCTAGGGCTTGGATACTGGCAGTCCTTCGCCAGGTACCTAGCAGTCCTTCGCTAGGGCTTGGATACTGGCATTCCTTCGCCAGGTGCCTAGCAGTCCTTCGCTAGGGCTTGGATACTGGCATTCCTTCGCCAGTGCCTAGCAGCCCTTCGCTAGGACTTTGTTTCCTGGCAGTCCTTCGCCAGGTGCCTAGCAGTCCTTCGCTAGGGCTTTTTCTGCACACTCAGTGAACAACGTTAGATCACAAACAAACTTAACTTTGAATCCTTTGCCAATATCAAAACAAGGTTCGATATGGTGCTTCCTGCACCAACAATCTCCCCCTTTTTGATTTATGGCAACACAATTCAAAGTTAAGTAAAAACTTATAATAGTTAATAAAAGAAGGTAAAAGCACAATGAAGTATAGGAAAAAACACAATGAAGTATATAAAAAATTTATCGAGAAATTTATTGAAAATTGTTTTTCTCATACTCCCCCTAAAACCCTGAATACTTGCAAAATACTTAACTTTGACCTTTCCTCCCCCTTTGACATATATCAAAAACAAACATGGGTGTTCAAGGTATCTAACAGGGATTTTTGAGTTTTCCTAAGTGCTTTACGTCTTTAACAAAGTGTTTTTCAAAAAATGGAGTAAAAGCATTTTCACTAACAAAACTTGTTTCAAATTTTAGGCAAAATTTTGAAGCTAGATTTCCCTTAAACAAAGTTTCAAATTTTGAGAATTGGGAGTAAATTTGTTTACTAAGGAAAATTTTACTTAGGAGAAAAATATGTACTCAAAAAAATTTGAAAACACTTAGAAATACTTCGAAATTTTTGAAGCACTTGTTAAAAAAAATTCCTTTCTCTCTTTCCTTTTTCTCCCCTTAATGTGAAATTCTTCTCCTTATGTTTTAGACCATTCTAAGAAAAACTTTCTATGAAAAGGGCGAAAAAAAATTTTAAGAAAGAAAATTTTAATTTCACTTTTTCTACTCTCCCCCTTGGTCTTATATAAAAAAAATTTGTAAAATATATTTTGAAAGAAATTTAAATTTGTGTATCAGAGCTTGTGAAAAAAAATTGAGCGAAGTAATGTCAAGTGTTATGATAATTTTAAAAAAATTTAGAAAGACTGAAAAATTTATGTTCAAAATCATAATTGGAGTCAAGTGTATATGATAAACAATAAGTTTACTTGTTCTGAATATTTTGAAAAATGCACAAGAATGCAAGTACTTTATT
The DNA here is from genome assembly GCA_024364735.1 of Boesenbergia rotunda. Taxonomy (NCBI): domain Eukaryota; kingdom Viridiplantae; phylum Streptophyta; class Magnoliopsida; order Zingiberales; family Zingiberaceae; genus Boesenbergia; species Boesenbergia rotunda. The sequence continues at coordinate 15,907 of JAGFNQ010008983.1, read as the reverse complement.
GAGCTTTTGAAAGGCATAAGTATTTTGAAAAATATTATGAATTTGAAAAACATAAGTACTTTTAAAATATTACTAAAATTACTTGACTTATCTTTTTGAAAGTACTTACACATAATCTTTTACTTGCTTTGGTTTCTTTTCCAATCTGACACAATCCTAGGAAACCTTGTTAACTACAAGAAAATTTCCTTAAGTATCCTGGAAATTTTCCAACTCAAGTAAATATTATTTCCAAAAGAATTTTGATAAGCCAAAATGATAGTATTTTGAAAATATATGCAAGTACATTTTGAAAAATGTATCAACTTTGGAGGCACAATATTTTACTAGACTTGGTTTATTTTCCAGTCTAACACAATCCTAGGAAGCCTTGTTAACTACAAGGACCTTTCCTTAAGTGTCCTGGAAAATTTTCCAAAGTCAAGTAAATATTAATTTCAAAAGTATTCTCAATAGATTTTTAAAAGTATTCCAAAGTCACGTAAAATTTTGAAAGTGATGATATATATAAGCAAAATGATTTTACAGAATAGTATTTTGAAAGAGTAATTATTTAAGTTTTCAAATGGATTTTAAAAGTGCAATGCATGAAAACATATAATTTTGAAAATGCTCAATAATTCTTTTAATTTGATCTCCCACTTAACTCGACCCAGTCCTAGGAAGCTTGTTGACTACAAGCGTCTTCCTCTGAGTCTTAAGGTTTGATTCAAATTATACGAATTATCTAATAATTTCAAACTTGTTAGAAATAATTTCTTTTGATTTAGACTCCCCCTAAATTTGACACATCCTCGGAGTCTTTGTAGATCATTAAGTAGATCTCCTTTGTGTCTTTAGGGTTTATCAAAACCAAAAGAATAATTTTGAAGTATGATAGTTTTTAAGAAGATAATTTTTGAAAACACAACTTGGAATGAAAGCACAGTTTCAAAAAAAAAATCATTTGAAATGATGATAATTTTTTTTTTCAAAGAGTTAGTGATATACGAGGATTTTGAATCAATTTTTGAAAACCTTATTTTGAGATGATAGTAAGTTTTAGAGCATAAGGTTTTTGAAAAATCTGAATTTTTTGATAAATATTAAGAATAACTCCCCCTGTATCCGACATAGTCTGACTTTTATCTAAGTTCCTTAAGGGATATCAGTGTTGACCAGGTTTGACTATGTGGATTAGGGTTGACTATTTTGACCAATCAGTAACTAAATCAAACAAGTCCTAGCTTCTATTCAAAATGAGTCTAATGTGATATTTAACATGAAATTAAAAAAATAGGGTACAGTGAACTGAATTAATTTTAAAAAAATGGAGATAATTTTGAATACCTTTTGAAAACATTTTTTATTTGAAAGGATAGTGATTCATGCTTTTAGGTCCTAGATGTCTCATCCAGTTCTACGTGGTCAAACATGTTAACCTTATGGGTTGTGTGAGACAAATATTTAATTTTGAAAACATGGTTAATTTTGAAAAGTTAGATTAATTTTGAAAATAATTAGTTTTAAATTTATTTTGAAAAGAAATATTTGAATCTAAGATTAACTGAACATTTATGTTAGATTCGAATTTGACAAAGAGTAAATTGAATTTGAATTTCAAAAATTAGCTTCCAGGTCTTGGCGAGGCACAGGGCCTTCTTTGGCCGAAGCCTTATTGGATCATCAACCCTTTCCTAGACAAAGCCTTTTAGTGAAATTTCATCTTCAAAATTACTTTTTGGTAAATTCTGGTCTAACTAGTTTGGATTTTGGATCGGTAGCTTCGGCTAGTTTCACCAGTCTAAAGAGACCAAGTAGACTTGATCTTATTAGAATTGGTTTCCCTAACGTACTATTATCTCACCGCCACCCAAAACTATGTTGTTCAAATTTCAGTTAATTGATTTAGTCCTTAATCTAATCAATCCTAATTTTAAACAAAAAAAACCTACCATTAAAGCAAACAAAAAAAATGATCTAAGTTACATCATAATCGTAATAATATTCTAGATTACCAAAAATAGCAATATTATGAATTAAATTTTCATGTGAATTAAAGTTACCCATCTTTCTTTTGCTTGACTGTCTTTTCGGCATTTTGTAATGGTCGTGAGTCATTCAGATCTGCTTTCGATGATCCCCTTCTTCGTCGTCAGATTTTGAGTCTGAGTTGGACTCAGGTACTGGTTGAGGCCTCATTTGCAGTTCTCTTGGAGTTTTCCCTGCAATAGAACTTACACCTTCCTCAACTATTACAGTATCTGTTTGATTATTTAATTCTAATTTAAAAGAAGATTCGAAATCGATTACCATTTTTGTCTCAGCCAATTCGTCTTCTGACTCAGGTTCGATTTCGACTTTGGATTCAGGTTCAGACTCTGACTCGGCTGTCTGTGCTTGGACCGAGAGGACAAGATGACTTACCTGATCCTCTTCTTCATCTGAGATCTCTTGATGAAGGTTAATCAATTTTTTCCAAATTTCTCTCGCACATCTGAATGTACCTACTAGTTCGAGTTGCTCCTTGGTTAGGCCACACTGTATGATTGATGTTGCCCTTGCATCAGTCTCGATCTTCCTCAGAGTTGGTTCGTCCAATTTATCCCAGGCGATCGACACTCCATCTTCTGTAGGTACTGTAAACCCCGTTTGGATTATTGTCCATAGATCTTGATGGGCCTTTAGGTGGGATTCCATTAGACCCTTCCAGGTTCTGAAGTTTCCGCCAGAGAATAGAGGCGGACGAACACTGTTCCATTCTTGACTGTCCATTAATGATAGATCTTGCACACAAAAAGAAAAAATAGAGATGTACCAAGACTTGGTCTTGGATTAGTAGTGCGGGAGAAGAAAAAAATAGCCAAAAAAATAGCACGAGTTTCGAGGCAGAATAATAAAATATTAAGAAAAAGTTTTGACTAATTTTTGAAAATGGTGGCTTTATCAATTTTAATTAATGATGAAAAGATAAAACTTTTAATGTTGGGAGAAAATTTGCTCAAATTAATGTAGCACGATTTTCGAGAAAAATACTATTAAAATAATAAAAAAAAGTTTATGACAAATTTTCAAAAATTGATTATTTTATCAAATCTGACTTATGGTAAAAAAATAAGAATTTAAAATTAAAAAAGGCATAAGAATATTTTAAATATACCTACAAATATTATTTAATTGAAATAAAAAGGCAATCGAGTGGTGTTGCACCAACCTCGATTAACAAGAAGAAAAGAAAAATAAAAAAAATTCGTAAATCCGAAAAACTTTCAAACTGGTGGTTGTACCAAGTTTAAACTACCCCGCTCTGATACCACTTGTTGGATCGAGAAAATCGATAGAGGGGGGGTGAATATCGGAAATCGTTCGGATTTTCGTAAAGAGCACGTACGCAGCGGAAAAATAAAAACAATCACAGCACAAAGACACAGTCGATTTACTTGGTTCGGAGCCTGTGTCGACTCCTACTCCAAGGCCCACGGTCGTTGACCGTTTACTTTGGACAATTCTATATACGTGCAAAACAGGTTACAATAATTTATTACAAATAAGTGCACTAACAATAATAATAAAAAATTTGATCTTCGTTACCGACGTCCGGAGAGGATTGACTCTTTCGGGGCAGCGGGACGTCGTCGGCTCGAGTTGGAGTGTTTTCGGAGCAAGGCACGAGCGTAGAAGATCTTTGGGGCGTTGAGAGAACTGATACTTCGAAGCCTTGGTCGAGGGCCCTTTATATAGGGCCTGGGGGCGCTCGGGATGTCGGGGACGCCCCCCACGTGGCCTTTGATCCGCAGAGCTCTCGGTCAGCGTCTATCCTCTGGATCCGCTTTGACCGGGGCGCCCGGAGCGCTCGAGGCGCCCGGGTTGACCGGGTCAAACTCTATCCTTTGGCTTCGCTTGGCTTCTGGATTGATGCATACGCATGGGGGCGCCCGGGAGCACGGGGGCGCTCGGGAGCAGCGGGGGCGCCCGGGAGCACGGGGGCGCCCGCAGGATGTACTGTCGAAGCCGATCTTGCTTTCTTGTGTTTTGTGTTCACCTTGGGGGCGCCCGGGACACTCCGGGCGCCCTGGTCAGCTGTTGCCTCATTCCTTTGAGGCTTTCTGAGCTGTAGACACACGTTCCTTCGGTCCTGCATCCAGGGTTAGTCCAAAACACAACAAAACATCAAATGGTTAGTTTATACAGCCTTAGCTGTCTTGGTTCTGACTTTGGTCTCCAAAATGGAGCCCTAGGTCGAACCGACGCCTACTGTTCCCTCGACGGGGAACGCGTCCTTCACCTACTCCTCTCGGGAGAGTTTACCTGATGCCAACCACTCCTTTGGTTGGACTTTTGCCTGACGGTCCTTTGTCAGGTCTTGGATGCTGAGCTGTCCTTCGCTCGGTGCCTAGCATTCCTTCGCTAGGGCTTCAGTCCCAGACTGTCCTTCGCCTAGCGCCTAGCAGTCCTTCGCTAGGGCTTTTGACTCTGACATTCCTTCGCCAGTGCCTAGCGGTCCATTGCTAGGGCTTGGATACTGGCAGTCCTTCGCCAGGTGCCTAGCAGTCCTTCGCTAGGGCTTGGATATTGGCATTCCTTCGCCAGGTGCCTAGCAGTCCTTCGCTAGGGCTTGGATACTGGCATTCCTTCTCCAGTGCCTAGCAGCCCTTCGCTAGGACTTTGTTTCCTGGCAGTCCTTCGCCAGGTGCCTAGCAGTCCTTCGCTAGGGCTTTTTCTGCACACTCAGTGAACAACGTTAGATCACAAACAAACTTAACTTTGAATCCTTTGCCAATATCAAACCAAGGTTCGATATGGTGCTTCCTGCACCAACAGTTTACTCCTAGGAGATTGAGAAGAACTATAAGGTGTGTCAAGAGGTTTAAAAGACTAAGGGTAGTCTTGATCCTAGAGAGTTGGCACACTTAAGGGAGGATTATGAAAAAAAAGGGAAATTAGGATTTTACTTGAGACAAATCAATTTCAATGCCTAAATACGATATAACTTGATGCTATGAATGGATTATGAATGATTATGGGAAGTAGCATCAAGGTAAGGTCCAAACTAGAACTTTTGGGAAGAGGTTTATGATATTTTCTTGTGAAACTCGAAGTTTGTACCAAACTTGGGATTTGGAATGACATTGACTAAAATTATATTTTTCCCAAGTAAATATATGATCCACAAATATCCCCACGAGATTTCAGAATTTTTGGAAATTTGTGGAATTAGCTAGACATTTCTGAAATTCGGGCTGAGAAATTGAAATTCAGAACATCAGATACCAGTCGACTGGCTTGAAGCCAGTCGACTGGTAAACCTCACAGAATGTAATTACATTGTCGCCCAGTCAACTGCCCCAGGGGCAGTCGACTGGTTCGCGGGGTTTATAAAAAGAGAGGGCGCGTCGGGAAAGCAAGATCTAGGGTTTTGGCTCACTTCTACCGGCGATTTTCTCCTCCTCTCGACTCCCCTTGCGTCCTAAACTCCTCTCATGCCTTAAAATCTTCCCTAAAGCCTTCTTTAACTCCGATCTACTTCTAGGGTTAGTAGAAAACCCCTCTTCAAGTCAACCCACGCGATTTCCAAATCTCACAATGCAAAGGGCAAAGAGGTATGGTGTTTAAGGTTCATCTCTCCATTTAGGTTTTGCATTGATACTAATATGTTGTTTTGTGTATGTTTTCCTTGATATTTTCTCTTTTGGGGGGGGGGGGGGGGGGTTTCTTGGTGTGCATGCATACTTGGTTCATTAGGGCTGTGTCTAAAAGGTCAAGGGGTGAAGGATCATCCCGACCAAGTCCACAAGGCCCAGAAAAGTCTAGGTTTAGAAGTTTAGAATGCAAAAAGTGATTCGAGGAAAATGAATTTGTCCAACTACCCTGTCGGTATCTCAATAAAGCATATTTTGAAGATAAGGCACCTCATGTTATTGAGATGATTACTCATTTCGACATAGAGCAACTTGTCTATTGTCAACATGATGTTAATCTTGATTTGTGCAAGGAATTCTTTGCAAACTTGACTTGTCTTGACCAAGACAATAGAGTTTATGAGTCAAAGGTAGCGGGTGTCACCATTCCTTTCACACCCATGGTTTTAGCCAGTTTTCTAGAATGTCGGGCCTCGAACAATCCCAATACCTACTTTCCAAATGTTGTTGAACCACTTGAATTCCCAGGTGTAACTATTGATCAGATTCATGTCCACTACTTCAGGAGGCATAGACATGAATCTGAGCGTACTTTCGATGCAAAACCCATGAGTCCATCTAGCCATGTTCTGTACAAGATTGTGGTAGAGTGTCTGCTACCCATTGTCACTAAGGGGAGGGCAAGGATCCGGTTGCCTCACTTGGTGATGATGTATGCTCTTGAGAGGCGGCTCGATATAGATGTGTCATTACATGTGTTTGCATCCATTTATCACCTTTCCCAGAGTGTGAATGGGAAGATATACATGCCTTTTTGCCACATGTTGACTGAGTTCTTTCAGCTGCGTTTTGGTATTCGAGTCACTGTTGGTCAGGTCAGACACTTGTCAAAAGACTACGATCAAATTGGCACACGCCAATTGTCCTTGGCGGGTATTGAGTCTAGACAGGGAGTCTTTGCTTGGAGGGAGCGCCCAGAGGTCCCTGAGGCAGATGAGGAGCCAGGTGAGCTTGTCACACGCGCAGAGTACACCCAGATGCGATCTGATGTACACACACTTCAGGCAGATGTTCATCAGCTCCAGGAGGATGTGCATACCACTCGGGAGGATGTACATCACCTTCGGCAGACGGAGCAGCGGCTTGAAGAAAAAGTTGATGGGATTATCAGTCGCCAGGACAACATGTTCGCAATGATGCAGCGGTGGGACTTAGCTTATCAGACACCTCCTCCTCCTCCTCCAGATGGTGACGACCACATGTATTTCTGATCAGATGGTGTAGTTGCTGGGTTTTAGTGTTGAGAGTGCTTTATTCTTGATGTTTTTCTATATCTCTCAAACGCTCTATATTTTGATGTCTGTGTTTGAATGTTTTCTGGGCCTTATGGGTTGGCCCTAGACACTATGTTAGGCCATATGTCACGGCCATGGTTGATGCATGAACTATTTATGGGTTGTCTTGTTATGTAAATCTATGGATGTGACTTATTTAATTAGCTTCTATTTGTTTTTTTATCTTGACTCTTTAAATATTGCTTAAATATCTCTAAATGTTAATGAGTGTTCGTGATATGTTTGAAATTTTATATTGGTTGCTATCAAATATGAAAATCTAGAGGATATCATGATAAAGGCAATGATCATTTAGAGTCAAGTGGAAAAGAGGGAGAGCACTTGTCAAAATGAATACATCTATATGAAAAAGAGGAGTGTGTTGGATCGATAGAGTCGATAGAGGGGGGGTGAATATCGACAAACTTTTCGAATTTATGAAAAGAGCAATTTGCACAGCGGAAAGAAATTAAGACACGCGAACACAGTATTTTTTACTTGGTTCGGAGCCTAGTTCGACTCCTACTCTAAGGCCCACGATCGTTGATCGTTTACTTTGGGCAATTCTATATGAACGCAAAATCAGTTTACAGAAAGAGATTTACAAGTATAGCACTATAAACTTTTAATAAAAAAATTTCTTCTGTTACCGACGTCCGGTTGTGGGTCGACTTTTCCGGAGCATCAGGACGTCGTCGCTCGAGTTGGGCAGTTTCTGGAATAAGGCGTGAGCACAGAAGAGCGTGGAAGCTTTGGTACGAAGTTTATATCGAAGGCTTGGGCGTTGGGTGCTATTTATAGCACCCAGGGGCGCCCTGGACGTCGGGGGCGCCCTGCCACGTGTCAAGCGATCCGCAGATCGCTCGGTCAACTTCTATCCCGCTCGAACAGGGATTAAGTTTGACCGTGGGGGCGCCTTGGTCGTAGAGGGCGCCTTCGCTGACTTCTTCCGCGCAGAAATCTCGCTGTGGATAAAGCTGAAGCTTCGCAGTCTTGGGCACGGAGGCGCCCTGGCTGCTGAGGGCGCCTTCACTGACGAGGGCGCCTTCGCTGCTGAGGGCGCCTTGCCCAGTAAGCAGCTGAAGCCCTTTTTACTTCGCTTGGTTCTGGTTCACCTTGAGGGCGCCCTGGACACTCAGGGCGCCTTACTCAGCTGCTGCCTCACTCCTTTGAGGCTCTCTGAGTTGCAGACACACGTTCCTTTGGTCCTGCATCCAAGGTTAGTCCAAAACACAATTAATTATTATTTTATACAGCCTTAGCTGTCTTGTTCTGACTTTGGTCTCCTAAATGGAGCCCTAGGTCGAACCGACGCCTACTGTTCCCTCGACGAGGAACGCGTCCTCACCTACTCCTCTCGGGAGAAATTACCTGATGTCAACCGTTCCTTTGGTTGGACTTTTGCCTGACGGTTCTTTGTCAGGTCTTGGATGCCGAGCTGCCCTTCGCTCGGTGCCTAGCATTCCTTCGCTAGGTCTTCAGTCCCAGACTGTCCTTTGCCTGGCGCCTAGCAGTCCTCTGCTAGGGCTTTTAACTCTGGCATTCCTTCGCCAGTGCCTAGCGGTCCTTTGCTAGGGTTTTCACTGCACACTAGATTAACTTGTTAGAAAACAAGAAAGACTTATCTTTTGACCTATGTTGCCATTATCAAAACACAGGTTTGACTTGAGTGCATGCTGCACCAACAATCTCCCCCTTTTTGATTTATGGCAACCCTAGTTCAAAAAGTTAAGTTTGAGCAAGACATGAAAAAGTTTTAATTTTTGTTCCCTCCCCCTGGAAGGAGTCTCCCCCTAGATTTTTCAAAAATTCGTGGGGTTTTACAACCTTGTACTTTGAAAACTTAACTTAAAAATACATAGTAGAGTTTTTAAAGCATAATTAGAGTACTTAAGAAATTTTAAAGTCTTAAGTTTTAAAGTACTCAAAATGTTAGCTTAAGTACTCGGTAGGATATAACAAGCTTAAGTACTTAGTAAGTTTTGAAACACTTTAGTACTTAACAATTTTGAAAAACTTAAGCTAAAAAAATTTTGACAAGCTTAAGTAAGAACCTTTTGAAGGGCTAGAGTACTTTGCAAAAATTTCGAAAGTTTGAATAAAGAATTTTGAAGCTAGAGTACTTTGCAAAAATTTCGAAAGCTTGAGTAAAGAATTTTGAAGCTAGAGTACTTTTGAAGCTAGAGTACTTTGCAAAAATTTCGAAAGCTTGAGTAAAGAATTTTGAAGCTAGAGTACTTTGCAAAAATTTCGAAAGCTTGAGTAAAGAATTTTGAAGCTAGAGTACTTTTGCAAAAATTTCGAAAGCTTGAGTAAAGAATTTTGAAGCTAGAGTACTTTTGCAAAAATTTCGAAAGCTTGAGTAATTTAAGTACTTCTTCAAAAAGTCTAAGCTTTTAAATAAAGGATAAGTATGTTTTTGAACCTTTTTGAATAAAGGAAAAATTTAGAAAAAATAATTTTTCTCTTTCCTATCTCTATCTCTCCCCCTTTGCCATATATCAAAAACAGATAAATATAGCATGAATAAAGAAAATAATAATTTACTGTACTGAACCAGTTAGATTTACACTAAATCAATCAATTTTCTCTGTAGGGGCCTGTCTAACCCAATTAGCTACTTACTAACTGTTATATACAGTAGTTTTTGCTAGGGTTAGTCAAGTTAAGTGTTTTTGTTCAAGTTAGATTTTCTAAGCTTGACACTTAACTTGATTGCTGTATAAGTTGTATTTAGTGCCCCAATTACTGCAGATGCACTGACTTAAAGTATCTTGAATTAAGGCAAAGACCTAAGCATCTCAACCCTTTCTAGGTTATCAATCATAAGTACCCTAAGGTGTTTGTGAGATGCTGGCTTCTAAGTCTATAGGTTCATGCAGTTCTAGGGTTAGGGCCTAAGCTAAGTCCATTTTCGAAAAAGCCCTAGTTTTTAAAGGGGGTAATTTTGTAATAAAACTAAGTAAAAAGGGAAAACTGATTTTGAAATTAAGTGAAGCAGTTTTTCAAAATCTATTTTTAGAAAACTGATTTTTGAAATCAAGTAGAGTAGAAAGAAAAATTGAGATACTCTATTCTACAGAGCACAATCCTAACTGCCTTCTTAGTGAGCTGAACTCAGACTCAGGTAAGGGCTTTGTGAATATATCAGCTAGGTTGGATTTAGAGTCAATATACTTGAGTACTATTTCACCCCTGGTTACATGGTCTCTTACAAAATGATGTTTGACTTCTATATGTTTGGTTCTGGAGTGTTGGATTGGGTTCTTAGTTAAATTAATTGAACTTATATTGTCAATAAATACTTGAGTTTGGGTGTAGTTGAGCTGGAAATCCTTAAGTGTGTGCATCATCCATAAGAGTTGAGCCACACACTCTCCTAATGCCACATACTCAGCTTCAGTTGTGGATAGAGCTACACAGTGTTGTTTTCTGTTGCACCAACTAACTAGACTCTGACCTAACAGTTGGCAGCTCCCACTTGTGCTCTTTCTATCTAACTTACAGCCAGCATAGTCAGAATCTGAGTATCCGGTTAAAGCAAAAGTTGAGGTCCTAGGATACCAAATCCCTACATTTAGGGTGCCCTTTACATATCTCAGTATTCTTTTTAGGGCTGCTAAGTGCGTTTCCTTAGCACAGGTTTGGTATCTAGCACACATCCCTACAGCAAAGAGAATATCAAGTCTACTGGCTGTAAGGTACAGTAGGCTACCTATCATACTCCTATAGAGTTTAAGGTCTACTGGTTTACCATCAGGGTCACTATCTATTTTTATATTAGTGCCATGGGGGTACTTATGCTTTTAGAGTTATCCATTTTAAATTTCATTATTAACTCTTTAGCATATTTGAATTGATGAACATAGTTACCATCACTAGTTTGTTTGATTTGTAGTCCTAGGAAAAATGTAAGCTCACCAACTAAGCTCATTTCAAATTCATCTTCCATTATCTTGACAAATTCTTTTAGAAAGTTGGTGTTGGTGGATCCAAAGATTATGTCATCTACGTAAATTTGGGCAATAAATATATCTTTTCCTAGGGTTTTAATAAATAATGTTGAGTCAATTTCGCCTTGTTTAAATTCTTTAGAAATTAAGTAAGTAGATAAACGTTCATACCAGACCCTAGGTGCTTGTTTTAACCCATATAGTGCTTTAGTTAATTTGTAAACGTGGTCAGGTTTGTCTAAGTCCTCAAACCCAGGGGATTGTCCTACATAAACTTCTTCTTTAATGAATCCATTTAAAAAGGCTGACTTTACATCCATTTGATATAATTTAAATCCTTTATGAGATGCAAAGGCTAATAACATTCTAATGGACTCAAGTCTAGCTACTGGGGCGTAAGTTTCATCGTAATCTAGTCCCTCTACTTGACTGAATCCCTTAGCTACTAAGCGGGCTTTATTTCTAACTATTTCACCTTGATCGTTTAGCTTATTTCGAAAGACCCACTTAGTGTCTATGATGGATTTGCCTTCAGGTTTAGGCACTAGTTCCCAGACTTGGTTTCTCTCAAATTGGGCTAATTCTTCTTGCATAGCTATGATCCAATCAGGGTCAGGTAAGGCTTCATCTATAGTTTTGGGTTCTATTTTCGATATCATAGATATTTGACTAAGGTTTCTATAGGAGGATCTAGTTCTGACCCCTAGAGTTGGATCACCCACAATTTGATCGGTTGGGTGACTAAGTCTGGGTTTCTTTATTCTTCTAGTGCTTGGTTCAGCCTCAGGTCCGACTGGTCGGTTTGATTCACTATTTGATTCGACTCTTTGGGTTGGTTCATTTGTTGGTTCGATTCTTGGTTCAGTTAATTCATTCATTGATTCAATAGTTAGTTCGTGTAAGGGTTCAATTAATGGTTCAATAATTTGTTCATTATTTTCTTGGTCAGAGTTTGATGAAATTGGGTCTGGATTAGATGTTGAATTGATTTCTTCATTGAAAATTAAGTTTGTTGTTTCTTCAATTTTCTTAGTTTGTTTGTTGTAAGCTCTATAGGCTCTACTTGTGGTTGAATATCCTAGGAAAATACCTGGGTTTGACTTGGATTGAAATTTTCCTAAGTAGTCTTTGGTGTTTAGGATATGGACTTTGCACCCAAAGACCCTTAGGTAATGTAGGTTTGGGAGTCTATGGTAGTACAGTTCATAGGGGGTTTTGTTGTGTCGTTTGTTAATCAAAACCCTATTTTGGATATAACAGGCTGTACTAGTTGCTTCTGCCCAAAATTGGTTTGCTAGTTTAAATTCGTTGAGCATAGCCCTAGCGGCTTCTTGTAATGTTCTATTCCTTCGCTCGACTATCCCATTTTATTGGGGGGTTCTAGGGCATGAATATTCATGTAAGTACCCATTTACCTTACAGAATTCCTCAAACCGTTGATTCTCAAACTCTCCCCCGTGATCACTCCTAAGTCTTTTTATTTTAGTGTTATTTTGATTTTCAATTAGTTTACAGAATTCAATAAATAGGTTTAGGGTTTCATCTTTGGTTTTTAGGAACCTAACCCAGGTAAACCTAGAGTAATCATCAACTATTACTAAGCAGTATCGGTTCCCGCTTAGTGACTTGGCTCCATGTGAATCAAATAGGTCAAGGTGCAGGAGCTCAAGTGTGGTTTGAGTTAAATCAGACTGAACTAGTTTGTGATTGGATTTGGTTTGTTTACCTTGATTACATGATTCACATATTAGGTTTTCATTATTTTTGATTTTGGGGATTCCTTTGATTAAGCCAAGTTGGGTAATTTTTGAGATAGTTCTCACATTGGTATGACCTAATCTCCTATGCCAGAGGTTTGTTTGTTCTAATTGTGTTAACATACATTTGGGTATAAGGGGAAGATTTATAGTGTATACATTGTTTTTCCTAGTGCCCTTAAGTATGAGTTCTGAGTCTTGTTCATTTCTAATCAGGCAGTTGGAATTGTTGAAGGTAACTATATAACCAGAATCACATAACTGACTTATGCTAAGCAAGTTAAAATTAAAGTTTTCAACCAATAGAACTTTCTTAATAATGAAATCAGATTTAAGCTCAATATTACCTGACCCAATTACCTTGAGTGTAGCATTATTGCCAAATGCCACTGAGCCTAGGTTTTTGAGTTTGAGCTTGGTGAACTTCAATTTGTCTCCAGTCATGTGTCTGGAGCAACCACTATCCAACATCCATTGGTCCAAATCTTTATGTTCCTATGCATAAAGAATTTTCTTGATTTGGATCCAATTAGAATCAGGAATAGCATAAATTGACTTTCACTGCCTAGTCTGTCTCACCCAAATCTAGGGTTTTCAATCACGTTAACCTTATAGGTTTTGTGAGACAGGTTTTGATAGTTAAAATTATTTTTAAAATTTTGATTAATTTTGAAAGATAATTAAATTTTGAAAACTTAATTAATTAATTTTGAAATTTTTGAAAAGATGTTTAAATCTACACTTAGCTGAAATTTTGTGTTAGATTCGAATTTGACAAAAATTAATTTTGAATTTGAATTTCAAAAATTGACTTCCAGGTCTTGGCGAGGCACTAGGCCTTCTTTGGCCGAAGCCTTATGGGATCATCCACCCTTTCCTTGACAAAGCCTTTTAATGAAATTTCATTTTCAAAATTATTCTTTAAAAAATTTCTGGTCTAACTAGTTTGGATTTTGGATCGGTAGCTTCGGCTGGTTTCACCAGTCTAAAGAGACCAAGTAAACTTGATCTTATTAGAATTGGTTTCCCCAACGTACTATCATCTCACCTCCACCCAATACTATGTTTTCAAGTTTCAGTTAAGTTTGTTTGGTCCTTAAACTATCCTATGTCTAAGCATGGTAAATTGCAGAAATTAAATAAACAGGCAAACAATCAAAAGACAATTTATCTAATAATGAATATAGTTTTCAGTTTGGCTCCCCCTGGACTAAAGTCACGGTGATGGTTAGGCAAGATGTGAATCTTGTCCTTGGGGATCCAATACTGATTTGATCCAGTAGGTTGGTTCAGGCATAGTTTAGGTACCCATGCTTGAATTTTTCCTCTGGACTGATTCAGTACAGTCAAATATGATCTTTGTCGGGATTTGATTCGGTAGCCAAGTCCGGATCGATTTAGAACTGATTTCTGTTTTCCAAGGATCATGTCAAGACCCTTGGAACCAGATGTAAATCGTTCTAAAGCTGATCTAAGATCCTTAACCTGAGTTTTCAGGGAGGAGTTCTCCTTTTCAAGTTTTTCAACTTGAGTAGGAGTTCCTTCCTGAACCTTCTCGGTTAAGGGTTTAGAGTCAGCTCCCTCTTTCAGGAGTTTTACTTCCTGTCAGAGGGTTTCGACCCGGAGTTTGGCTTTTACCAAATCTCGAGAAAGGAAAGAAATTAGTTCACTTAATTGTGATTTATTAAAACCTGTTACCTTAATTTCTCCGTCTTCTGTGAAGGTTAGCTTGCCGTCCTCTTGTTCTGATTCTGATTCTGTCTCGACTTTATCTGAGGCGATCAGAGCTAGGAGGTTGGACTGGGGTGCTTCTTCTTCTTCTTCTGAGGAAGACTCGTCCCAGGTTGCTTGCAGTGTCTTCTTTCTTCTCGGCTTTTTAGTCTCTTTTAGGTTAGGGCACTCTGACTTGTAGTGGCCCTTTTTCTTGCACTCGTAGCAGGTCACATTGGGCTTGTTTGCTGGTTCAGTTGGTTCGTCCTTTCTTCGGCCGGTTTTTCGTTTGTTGGTTCGGTTCTTCAGCTCCTTGTAGTAGCTTCGAGCGAGCCGGACCAGCTTAGTTTGATCTCTTTCTTCTTCTTCTGAATCTGAGTCTGAGTTAGATTCGGTTTCAGGTTCAGGCTTCTTCTTCGTTGTCCTTCCAGTCTTGCCTGCAAGAAAAGCAATACCTTTCTCAACCATATTGGTGTTAGTTTGTTCGTGCAGTTCTAGTTCAGAAAATAATTCGTCTAATTTTATTTTAGAAAGATCCCTAGAGACCTTGTATGCATCTATCATAGATGCCCACAAGGTGTTTCTAGGGAAGGCGTTTAGAGCATACCTTATTAGGTCACGGTTTTCAACCTTGTGACCTATTGTGTGAAGACCGTTCATTACCTCTTGGATTCTGCGTGGAGCTGGGCTGCTGTTTCGTTTTCGGCCATCTTGATGGTGTAGAGTTTGTTTAGTAGCAGATCCCTCTTACTGATCCGAGTATCTGAAGTCCCTTCATGCAGCTCAATCAGTTTTGTCCACAGCTCCTTTGCACCGTTGAAGGGGCCCACGCGGTTCAGCTCTTCCTTTGTCAGCCCGCATTGTAGGGTTTGTGTTGCTTTTGCGTCGGGCTTCTATCTTGCGTTTAAGGGAGTTGTCCCATTCGGAGTAGCTTTGTGGTTGTCCTTCAGCGTTTCGGGGGATCTCCAGACCGGACTGGATGATGATCCACATATCCACCTGAGTTTTCAGGTGGACCTCCATACGACTTTTCCAGTAAGAAAAGTCTTCTCCACTGAAAAGTGGAGGTCTGGCGGTGCTGAATCCCTCTTGCATGGCCATTGTCAAACAAATAACAGAAAAACAAATTTTCCAAGACTAGGTCTTGGATTAGTAGTGCTGGATTAGGAAATAAAATATCGAGGGGTGTTGCACCAACCTCGATTAACAAAAAAAATCGAACGAAAAAAAATATTAAAAAAAATTCGAAAATCCGAAAAGAAATTTTCAAACTGGTGGTTGCACCAAGTTTGAATAACCCCGCTCTGATACCACTTGTTGGATCGATAGAGTCGATAGAGGGGGGAATATCGACAAACTTTTCGAATTTATGAAAGAGGCAATTTGCACAGCGGAAAGAAATTAAGACACAAACGCAACACAGTATTTTTTACTTGGTTCGGAGCCTAGTTCGACTCCTACTCCAAGGCCCACGATCGTTGATCGTTTACTTTGGGCAATTCTATATGAACGCAAAATCAGTTTACAGAAAGAGA
>JAGFNQ010008982.1:0-19618 GCA_024364735.1 Boesenbergia rotunda | reverse complement strand
TTCATGACATTAATTCTATGTCATGAATGTGCTTAGAAAAGAATGATGAGACCCAAAACCCCTTACAAAATATTAAGGCCAACACCATCCATTAATATGGTTAGAATCAGAGTTTTGTTTCTCGTTTGGGTTGATGGACACATCCATGCCCGACTTGAACCTCAACATGTTCAAACCATGGAATTAGTTTATGAATAATATAGTTGGAGTCAGAGGTCAATCATTAGTTTTGGTTGTTGGACACATCCAAGCCTGACTAAGCGGTTGAATGAGCCCCAACCCTATTAAAACTATTTCTTGATTAATGGGTCAACCTTAAGCTTGGAGCATCGATTTGTTGTGCCACAGCCAAGGTCGATGTAAAGAGAGGTGCAGTTGGGTGCTATGTATAATGTTGCATACTTGTTAATGAGTTAACAACCCAATGATTTATGCAAACATTCAATTAGTTGATAGCATAAAGTGAAAGTTACATATATGTGATGTGTAATCGGTATAATTACCTACCTTCATAGCTAAGAGTGACTTGATGGCCACAGCCATGGTTGTTCTTACCTATGCTTGGATATCAACCTATTTGGAGATGTTCCTACGATCTCCCGAATTGATAAAAAGGGTTATTCAATTTGAAAAATAAATAGGATTTCAATTTATGTATATTGATACATTCTTTAATCATTCTTCTCACATAAGCTCAATTTGTATTTCTAGGTTAATCACTCGATCATGTCTTCTCTGAATTTGCGTTCCATCTTGGACACCAACAAACTAACTGGGCCTAACTTCATGGACTGGCTTCGAAACCCTGAGGATAGTCCTCAAGGCAGAGAAGTTGCTTATGTCATTGAAGATCATACTTCCCAAATCCTCCAGCAGATGCAACTCCAGACCAGTTAGTGGCCTATCAGAAACATGTGACCGATTCTGAACTTGCAAGTTGCATCATGCTAGCTTCTATGGTACCTGAGCTGCAAAAGCAGCATGAGCATATGGATGCTTATACCATCATCTTCCATCTTAATGAGTTGTTTGAAGAGCAGGCGAGATCCGAAAGGTTCGAAGTCTCCAGACTCCTCTTCACATCTAAGATGCAGGAAGGCACTTCTGCCTCGCAGTTTGTGTTAAAGATGTTGGGTACATTGAGCGACTAAACACACTCGGTTTTGCAATGGATCATGAACTAAGTATTGACTAATTCTGCATTGTTTGCCCAAAAGTTATTCACAATTTGTGATGAACTATCGGATGAACAAGCTGGAGACCACCATTCCTGAGTTGCTCAACCTGCTGAAGACTATAGAGCCTTCTATGAAGCAGGACAGAAGACTCACTGTTAGTTGATTCCTCAAAGAAAGTTCTAAGAGGAAGGCCAAAGAACAGAAAAGGGAAGAAGAAAAAGGCCAAAAAGACTGAAAAGAAACCAAAAGGTACTTGCCATCACTGTGGCAAGGAGGGTCACTGGCGAAGAAATGCAAGGTTTATCTTGAGTCCTTGAAGAAGAAGGCATCCGATGCCCCGTCCTCTTCAGGTATCTTCGTTATTGAATGTCACTCTATTTCCTCAAATACCTGGGTACTTGATACTGGGTGTAGCTCACATATATGTAATGACATACAGGGGCTAAGGAATAGAAGAAGACTCGTCAAGGGAGAAGCGGATTTGCGAGTTGGAAATGGAGCAAAGATTGCTGCTGTTGCCATCGGAACATATTTGCTAAAGCTCCCTACTGGACGTGTCTTAGAATTGGATAATTGTTATTTTGTTCCTTCGTTAATAAAGAACATTGTATCTATTTCATGTTTGAATGAAAAGGGTTATCATTTAACTTTTAGTAACAATTGTTGTTACATAACTTTAAATGGCGTTCTTTATGGGAATGGAACTTTGTGCAATGGTATCTACACGTTAGATTTATCCGTGACGTTTTCAATATCGAAGTAGCAACAAACGTGCTAGAATAGATAATCGAATAGACTCCTACACGTGCATTGTCGTCTTGGCCATGTAAGTAAGAAACGCATGACCGAATTGCACCGATGTGGAATTTTGGAATCATTTGAACCCGATTCATTTGATACATGCGAATCATGCTTAAAAGGCAAGATGACCAAATTACCCTTTTCCGGAAAAGGTAATCCAGTGGGAGAATTGCTTGGTCTAATACATACTGATGTATGTGGACCAATGTCAACTCTTGCACAAGGAGGCTATAGCTACTTCATCACCTTTATCGATGATCACTCACGATTCGGGTAGTGTTCTTGATGAAACACAAATCTGAAGCCTTTGAGAAATTCAAAGAGTTCAGAAATGAAGTAGAGAAAAGCTTGGCAAAAGTATTAAGATACTTCGATCCGATCGGGTGGTGAATACTTAAGTCAAGAGTTTCAAGATTATCTTAGGGACAATGGGATATTGTCCCAATGGACTCCGCCGTATACACCACAGCATAATGGTGTATCTGAGAGGCGCAACCGAACCTTGATGGACATGGTTAGGTCGATGATGAATCATGCAACTCTTCCAAAATCCTTTTGGGGCTATGCACTTAAGACAGCTGTTTACTTGCTAAACAGAGTCCCGACCAAGGTAGTCTCTACTACTCCATATGAGACATGGAATAGTAAGAAACCCACTTAACTCACCTTAAGATATGGGGTTGTCCTGCTTATGTGAAGCGGACTGTATCAGACAAATTGGATGCTAAGTCTGATAAATGTCTATTTATTGGATACCCTAAGGAAACGAAAGGTTACCAATTCTATCATCCCTTGGAACAAAAGGTGTTTGTTTCAAGGCATGCTATATTTCTAGAAAAAGAATTTCTTTTACAAGAAAACAGTGGGAGTGGCATTGAACTTGATGAAGTTCAAAAAACTCCAATAGACATTACAGAGACACCTAGTCTAGACCCACAACCAATAACTCATAATGATGAGCTATCAGTTGAACCTAAAACTACACCACCTCTTCGTAGATCTGATAGGACACGCAATATTCCAGAGAGATATGGATTTCTCATAAGTGAATCGAACGACGATGAACCTATCAGTTATGAAGATGTTCTGAAAAGTTCAGAAAGGGATAAATGGCTTGAGGCCATGAAGTCGGAAATGGATTCCATGTACGAAAACCAAGTATGGGACTTGGTTAAACCACCTGAAGGGATTAAGCCCATAGGGTGCAAGTGGGTTTTCAAGAAGAAAACCGACATGGAAGGTAATGTTGTTACCTTTAAGGCTAGATTAGTGGCAAAAGGATATCGTCAGAAGCAAGGAATTGATTATGACGAAACCTATTCGCCAGTAGCTATGCTTAAATCCATTCGGATGCTCCTAGCCATAGCAGCTCATTATGATTATGAGATATGGCAAATGGATGTGAAAACAACTTTCCTTAACGGAAACCTGCTTGAGGATGTATACATGATACAACCTGAAGGTTTCACATCGGTTGATAAAACCAAAGTATGCAAGCTTCGACGATCCATATATGGACTGAAGCAAGCATCTAGGAGCTGGAACATCCGTTTTGATGAGACAATCAAAGAGTTTGATTTCTCACAAAATCCTGACGAACCTTGTGTGTACAAGAAGGTTAGTGGGAGTGCAGTCGTATTCCTAGTATTATATGTCGACGACATCTTACTTATAGGAAACGATATATCAGTCTTACAGACAGTTAAAATTTGGTTGTCCAAAACTTTCTCCATGAAAGACCTGGGAGAAGCAACCTATATCCTTGGGATTAGAATCTATAGAGATAGATCAAAACGGTTGCTTGGTCTTTCGCAGTCTACATATATAGACCGAGTGCTAAAAAGGTTTAGCATGTCGGAATCCAAGAAAGGTTACCTTCCCATCAGGCATGGGATCAACCTTTCAAAGTCTATGTGTCCGCGCACAGAAGACGAGAGGATTTGCATGAATAAGATTCCTTATGCATCCGCGATAGGATCTCTCATGTATGCTATGTAATGTACAAGGACCGATGTATCGTATGCTTTGAGTGTCACAAGCAGATACCAGTCGGATCCAAGAATGGATCATTGGGCTGCTGTTAAGACAATCCTTAAGTACTTAAGAAGAACTAAGGATGTGTTCCTAATATATGGAGAAGGAGATATGGTAATACGTGGGTATACAGATGCCAGTTTCCAGACAGATAAGGATGACTCCAAATCGCAGTCTGGATACGTATTTACTTTGAATGGAGGCGCAATAAGTTGGAAAAGTTCCAAACAAGACACCGTAGCAGATTCTACCACAGAAGCGGAATATATCGCAGCTTCGGAAGCAGCAAAGGAAGCAGTCTGGATCAAGAAGTTCGTCTCCGAACTTGGTGTGGTTCCAACCATTGATGAAGCAGTGCCGGTTTACTGCGACAACAATGGAGCTATTGCACAAGCAAAGGAACCAAGGTCTCATTAGCGATCCAAACACGTGCTTCGCCGCTATCATCTGATCAGAGAGATTATAAGTAGGAATGACATACAAATTGAGAAAATTCCCACTGAAAGGAATTTAGCGGATCCTTTAATAAAGGCCTTACCTCAGAGCAAGTTTGAGGGTCATGTGAGAGCCTGTGGTATTGGATACCGTAGCGATTGGCATTAGGGCCAAGTGGGAGTTTGTTAGTGATATGAGAGAAGTGTCCTAAGGCAATCGCCTTATGATTGTAAACATTTATTTTAATAAATGATAATTCACTATTTGAGTATACATGCTTGTGTATTTGATTGGGATCTTAAACTCATCTACTGAATGCCCGCAATACAACTCACAACATAAGAGAATTTGTGATGGGATCACAACTAGTGATTATCTCTAAATGTGCAAATGTGAAGTATTGAAAATATCCCTAGTCGATGAATTGATAAAAATGAACACTATCAATTCTGTTGAGACTAGCATGGGTTATTCTCTAATCAGCTGATTCTCACTGGCTGGTGACATTGGGATGTCCGGAGATAAACATGGATGCTAGTTAAGGGAACTAGTTCATTGGAGTGACTAGCTGTAAGACTTCATATGGTTATCTATATAGATATGTCAATGAAGTTCTTACTGCAGCTTAAGTGCGATGTTCCTTTGACTTGCGGTGTTCAAGTCATCTTGGTCATGGAGACTTATACTTTAACATCTTAAGCAAGCATCTCCAAGGAGGTGTGGACCCAGGATGATTGGGTATAAGCCGAAGTGCTCGAAGATGTTTGAACAACCTACAAAGGATTCACCACTCCTTGCGAGGAGATGGATACCCAGGCCTATCGTCGGATTGTTACTCAAAACCTCTGGCCAGAGTATATCATGTTTAGAGTACGATTCTCTAAAATACATGAGAGTAATTAGAAATCCAAAGGACGAGAAAGATACTACTTGGGCTAGGTGTGACGTAGTCAGTCTAGTGGGGACTGACACAAACAGACCATGTCCTGAACCAAGTGGGTATAAGGTGGTGAAGGGAATGGGGCACGATTCATTAGAGCTGCTGAAGGGTTTCAGAATAATTTCTTCTGAGGTCAAACCGTTGATCTTTCGATTAATTGGGGATCATGATGTACTACTAGGTGCCACTCATGATCGTTCTATAATTAGTTGATTATAGACGACCAACATAAATTGAAAGCCTATTTAGTCACACGCACTACGAGTAATCCGAGGGATTTAAAACGAGTTGAAAATTGGATTTTCCGATCAAGAGAAATAAGTCGAATTTGAGTTAATCAGAGGCGCAATGGAAGCTAAAAATGGCTAAGTCTTTTGAAGGCTTTTTGTGTAGCGACCCGCCTTCTCCTGCCTTAGACGGATGTTTACTTCTGTCTACTTCTCGACTCTAATGCACGACTAAAGAAAAAAATGCGGAAATCTTTTTTTTTCTTTTAAATTCATCTAAGAATGATATTCTAACTTAAGTAGTCATGCATGCTACCATGTCACACTTTCTTTCTCAAAAACTCCTAAGATGAAACTTATTGAAACTTGCCTCGCCCAACTCAACTTTCGGGTATCAGTCGACTGATACTGTATCAGTCGACTGATAAGCCTGAAAACAGAATTTTCAGATTTCGGCACTTGCTTCAAAACTCCACCAAACCTATACTTTCGAGCCAAATAGAATCATGACACCATTTCTATACTCTAGGCCAGTTTTCCAATCAATTTAGCCAATCAAAATGAATCCATAAACTTGAAATTAGGACTTTTGCGGAAGAAAATAAGCTATTCAAGTTTATATGAACTTTAACATTAGAGTTTGTACCAATCTTGACTCCTATGCATTCATAACACCAAATACATGTTCTATAACCTTGCTAAAGCATTATGAAATGTGAATGCAACTCTTCTAAACATATTTAAGCAATAAAACTTGATTCAAAGAGAAATTAATACTATCTTGGCACATGCATCTATATTTCTAACAAAGTATCAATATTTCCAACTACTCACACTTCTACTCATCCAATGCCATCATAAGGATATATATGCTAAATGAAATGACATGGAATCTTCACTCTAAGAAATTGAGCATGTAAAACTATTCAAAGCTTAAATGTTCGCTAAACTCCATAAAGCAAGAACTTGAAATTTGAATAAACTATAACATTGTAATTCAAATAACTAAATTGTCTCGTCTCAAAGATCTCTCCAAAATCAGCCACCACACACACTTTACTCAGCACCGCCTCGTCGCCTTCCTTCAGAATTGCTTGCCTTTACCTTTATCTGCAGTAAGAGGAAATGCAACTAGTAAGCAAAAAGCTTAGTAAGTACTATCTAGCTCACAAAATCTCGAAATGTGCAAACATGCTTCTTGAACAATATGAAAATCATATGAGATACTTATATGCTTGAAAGAAAACTAAGAACATGTATAACTCAAAATATGCATACTCAAGCATTAATAAATCTCAATTTACTTTTCTTGGCTCAACTTGAAATTTTAGCTATTCTTTAACTTTTTGAAAAACTCTTTAAACTTTAGAAACTTTGCTAAAGCATATACTTGAAAATAATAATCACTTAGATCCACTGAAGACGTAAGTACCATCTGATGCGCGTTCCCTAAAAGGTTGGGGTAGCGAGCCACCAATCCTAATAGAGCAGACCTTGGTCTACCAGGGCCAAGACCTTGGAATTGGACACCTGGATTTCTTTAACGACGCCCTTGGACGCCGGGTACTGGCCTTATAAAATAAAATAGCTTTTCTTTCTTTTCTTTCTTATCTGTAAATGCCTTGGCATTTTCTCGAGCACCTTGCGTGCTAAAATCCCTAAGTCTTGACTTTTGGGGATTTCTTAAGGCCTTGGCCTTTTCTTTTCTTATCTTTATCTTCTCTTTTCTTTTCTCATAACTTTTCTTAGCCCTAATCTCATATAGGGTGTTTAATCAACTTATACAAACATATAATGAACTAATATCACATGCCAAAAATCATAAACTAAAGAAACTATCTCTTTTAAAACTTTTAAAGGAAATTCTCGCGGAAAAACCGCCTCTTACTGCAGGTGAGCAGTACTTACATTGATATCTTGGACTTACAACCAAGATTGACGTCTAGGACTCGGGAGAAACTTGAGATCTCGGAGAATTCTTCGCGCCTACGCGTTCCTCTCGTCGCGGGGATCCCGAATATAGGAATATCTCTCGGAGGAGAGCCTTGGCCGGCCCTCTTAGCCTTGGTGTTGTTTCGCCCAAGAGAGGAGAGGGGAAGGGTCGCGCGGCTAGGGTGAGGAAGAGAGAAAACCAAAAAAATCCAATTTTCTCTCTTAACTTATCTATTTATATTCATGGGGCGGATTGACCTAACCACAACTTAAATATATTTCTCTCCACCCTTTGCTGTGCTTGATACCCTACCCTGGCTGGTCGCGCGCTTGCCTGGTTTCGTGCTGGTCGCGGGTTCGAACCCCTTGCTGCCCTTAACGATTTTTTTTCTCCCTTTCTTTTTTTTCTTCCTTTTTAAAATACTAAACGAACTCGGAAAATTCCATAAAAATATTCTAAAAATCCCTAAAAATATCTAGAATATTTCTAAACCATTTTTAAATAATTCTAAGGACTTTAAGAACTAAAAATGGGAATTTTGGGGCGTTACATTTTGGACGAATTAAATGAGTTTAATTCGCGGTGGTTCACTTTGTGATGGCCGGCCAAAGTGGGTGCCAAACCTCTTTGGTTTGGCCGGCCACCTATTGGGGAGAAAACCAATTAATTTTGGTTTAATTAATAAAATAAATCTAGTACGATTTATTTTATAAATTATGGATAAATAAATTTGTATAAATAAATTTATATAAATAAATTTGTATAAATAAATTTATATAAATAAATTTATAGAAATTTATTCTTTTATGGAAGTTAAAATAATCCACAAATTGGTTTATTTTAATTTTTTATAAAATCAATTATGAATTGATTTTTCCATAATAAGAATGTTTATAAATTTCTTATAAAATTTATTCCATAATTTAAAGGAGAGAGGAATTTGTTTTATTATAAATTATTTATAATAAAACTAGGCATAACGGAATAAGTCATAAGAAATTTTATAAGATAAAATTCTTATAACTAATTCCGTTAAGAGGAGACTTGGCAAAGGAGAAGCAACTATATAAGGAACCAAAGGGAAGCCTTTAATTTCCTAATTGAAATAGAGCTAACCTCTCCTCTCTCTCTCTTTTATTCTCTTCTCCTTCCCCTCTTCCCATTAGGGCCGGCGCCCCTTAATAGGATTAGGGCCGGCGCCCCCCTTCAACCACCTAGGGCCGGCACACCTCCTCCCCTAGAGAGTGGTTGCCGTGAGCTTTCAAGAAGAAGGAGAAGCCAACCAAGAAGAAGAAGAAGCGGATCACGTCTCCTTCCCTCTCGGAATTTAGATTCCGACTCTTGGTGGTTAGTTTCCTATTTTATCTCTTGATCTTCTTTGTTGTGCCTATAGAGAATCTAGTAGTTCTCGTCAGCACAAAACTCGTGACTTTGCGAAGTCATCCCGAAGAGAACTCGGCGTGGACGTGAATAGAGGCGGAGCTTCCAAGGGACGCTACGGTTGGATCTCGTCCCTTACTTCGAGTTACGAGAGGTATAATGTAAATTAGTTTACTTTTCCGCAAAGTTTTATTTTATGATTATGTCCATTCACCATAAGGTTGCATGCTAGATACGAGGTTAAAATAATTTAGAAAATTATTTTATGCTAATTCTTCCGCTGCACGTAAAAATTTAAAATTTTACGAACCCGTTTCCTTGTCAACATGCACCCGGTCCCAACATAGCTCACATATATGTAATGACATACAAGGGCTAAGGAATAGAAGAAGACTCGTCAAGGGAGAAGCGAATTTGCGAGTTGGAAACGGAGCAAAGATTGCTGCTGTTGCCATTGGAACATATTTGCTAAAGCTCCCCACTGAACGTGTCTTAGAATTGGATAATTGTTATTTCGTTCCTTCGTTAATAAAGAACATTGTATCTATTTCATTTTGAATGAAAAGGGTTATCATTTAACTTTTAGTAACAATTATTGTTACATAACTTTAAATGTCATTCTTTATGGGAATAGAACTTTGTGCAATGGTATCTACACGTTAGATTTATCCGGTGACGTTTTCAATATCGAAGTTAGCAACAAACGTGCTAGAATAGATAATCGAATAGACTCCTACACGTGGCATTGTCGTCTTGGCCATGCAAGTAAGAAACGCATGACCGAATTACACCGATGTGGAATTTTGGAATCATTTGAACCCGGTTCATTTGATACATGTGAATCATGCTTAAAAGGCAAGATGTCCAAATTACACTTTTCCGGAAAAGGTAATCCAATCGGAGAATTGCTTGGTCTAATACATACTGATGTATGTGGACTAATGTCAACTCTTGCACAAGGAGGCTATAGCTACTTCATCACCTTTATCGATGATCACTCACGATTCGGGTATGTGTTCTTGATGAAACACAAACCTGAAGCTTTTGAGAAATTCAAAGAGTTCAGAAATGAAGTAGAGAAACAGCTTGGCAAAAGAATTAAGATACTTCGATCCGATCGGGGTGGTGAATACTTAAGTCAAGAGTTTCAAGATTATCTTAGGGACAATGGGATATTGTCCCAATGGACTCCGCCGTATAAACCACAGCATAATGGTGTATCTGAGAGGCGCAACCGAACCTTGATGGACATGGTTAGGTCGATGATGAATCATGCAACTCTTCCAAAATCCTTTTGGGGCAATGCACTTCAGACAGCTGTTTACTTGCTAAATAGAGTCCCGACCAAGGTAGTCTCTACTACTCCATATGAGACATGGAATAGTAAGAAACCCCACTTAACTCACCTTAAGATATGGGGTTGTCCTGCTTATGTGAAGCGGATTTTATCAGACAAATTGGATGCTAAGTCTGATAAATGTCTATTTATTGGATACCCTAAGGAAACGAAGGGTTACCAATTCTATCATCCCTTGGAACAAAAGGTGTTTGTTTCAAGGCATGCTGTATTTCTGGAAAAAGAATTTCTTTTACAAGAAAACTGTGGGAGTGGCATTGAGCTTGATGAAGTTCAAGAAACTCCAATAGACATTACAGAGACACCTAGTCTAGACCCACAACCAATAACTCATAATGATGAGCTATCAGTTGAACCTAAAAACTACACCACCTCTTCGTAGGTCTGATAGGATACGCAATATTCCAGAGAGATACGGATTTCTCATAAGTGAATCGAACGACGTGTTACTCATAAGCGATGACGAACCTATCAGTTATGAAAATGTTCTGAAAAGTTCAGAAAGGGACAAATGGCTTGAGGCCATGAAGTCAGAAATGAATTCCATGTACGAAAACCATGTATGGGACTTGGTTAAACCACCTGAAGGGATTAAGCCCATAGGGTGCAAGTGGGTTTTCAAGAAGAAAACCGATATGGAAGGTAATGTTGTTACCTTTAAGGCTAGATTAGTGGCAAAAGGATATCGTCAGAAGCAAGGAATTGATTACGACGAAACCTATTCGCCAGTAGCTATGCTTAAATCCATTCGGATGCTCCTAGCCATAGCAGCTCATTATGATTATAAGATATGACAAATGGATGTGAAAACAGCTTTCCTTAATGGAAACCTACATGAGGATGTATACATGATACAACCTGAAGGTTTCACATCTGTTGATAAAACCAAAGTATGCAAGCTTCGATGATCCATA
The DNA here is from genome assembly GCA_024364735.1 of Boesenbergia rotunda. Lineage (NCBI taxonomy): Eukaryota > Viridiplantae > Streptophyta > Magnoliopsida > Zingiberales > Zingiberaceae > Boesenbergia > Boesenbergia rotunda. The sequence goes on along the minus strand of JAGFNQ010008982.1, from coordinate 8,419 downwards.
TATGGACTGAAGCAAGCATCCAGGAGCTGGAACATCCGTTTTGATGAGACAATCAAAGAGTTTGATTTCTCACAAAATCCTGACGAACCTTGTGTGTACAAGAAGGTTAGTGGGAGTGCAGTCGTATTCCTAGTATTATATGTCGATGACATCTTACTTATAGGAAACGATATATCAGTTTTACAGACAGTTAAGATTTGGTTGTCCAAAACTTTCTCCATGAAAGACCTGGGAGAAGCAACCTATATCCTTGGGATTTGAATCTATAGAGATAGATCAAAACGGTTGCTTGGTCTTTCGCAGTCTACATATATAGACCGAGTGCTAAAAAGGTTTAGCATGTCGGAATCCAAGAAAGGTTACCTTCCCATGAGGCATGGGATCAACCTTTCAAAGCCTATGTGTCCGCGCACAGAAGACGAGAGGAATTGCATGAATAAGATTCCTTATGCATCCGTGATAGGATCTATCATGTATGCTATGTTATGTACAAGGCCCGATGTATCGTATGCTTTGAGCGTCACAAGCAGATACCAGTCGGATCCAGGAATGGATCATTGGGCGGCTGTTAAGACAATCCTTAAGTACTTAAGAAGAACTAAGGAAGTGTTCCTAATATATGGAGAAGGAGATATGATAATACGTGGGTATACAGATGCCAGTTTCTAGACAGATAAGGATGACTCCAAATCTCAGTCTGGATACGTATTTACTTTGAATGGAGGCGCAATAAGTTGGAAGAGTTCCAAACAAGACACCGTAGCGGATTCTACCATGGAAGCGGAATATATCGCAGCTTTGGAAGCAGCAAAGGAAGCAGTCTGGATCAAGAAGTTCCGGTTTGATGAAGCAGCTTCGGAAGCGGCATTGATGAAGCAGTGCCGGTTTACTGCGACAACAATGGAGCTATTGCACAAGCAAAGGAACCAAGGTCTCATCAGCGATCCAAACACATGCTTCGCCGCTATCATCTGATCAGAGAGATTATAAGTAGGAATGACATACAAATTGAGAAAATTCCCACTGAAAGGAATTTAGTGGATCCTTTAACTAAGGCCTTGCCTCAGAGCAAGTTTGAGGGTCATGTAAGAGCCTGTGGTATTGGATACCGTAGCGATTGGCATTAGGCCAAGTGGGAGTTTGTTAGTGATATGAGAGAAGTGTCCTAAGGCAATCGCCTTATGATTGTAAACATTTATTTTAATAAATGATAATTCACTATTTGAGTATACATATTTGTGTATTTGATTGGGATCTTAAACTCATCTACTGAATGTCCACAATACAATTCACAGCATAAGAGAATTTGTGATGGGATCACAACTAGTGATTATCTCTACATGTGCAATTGTGAAGTATTGAAAATATCCCTAGTCGATGAATTGATAGAAACGGACACTATCAATTCTGTTGAGACTAGCATGGGTTATTCTCTATTCAGCTGATTCTCACTGGCTGGTGACATTGGGATGCCCGGAGATAAACATGGATGCTAGTTAAGGGAACTAGTTCATTGGAGTGACTAGCTGTAAAACTTCATATGGTAATCTACATAGATTTGTCAATGAAGTTCTTACTGCAGCTTAAGTGCGATGTTCTTATGACTTGCGGTGTTCAAGTCATCTTGGTCATGGAGACTTATACTTTAACATCTTAAGCAAGCATCTCCAAGGAGGTGTGGACCCAGGATGATTGGGTATAAGCCGAAGTGCCCGAAGATGTTTGAACAACCTACAAAGGATTCACCAATCCTTGCGAGGAGATGTATACCCAGGCCTATCGTCGGATTGTTACTCAAAGCCTCTGGTCAGAGCATATCATGTTTAGAGTATGAGTCTCTTAAATAATGAGAGTAATTAGAAATCCAAAGGACGAGAAAGACAATACTTGGGCTATGTAACGCCCCAAAATTTCCACTTTAAGTCCTTAAAGTCCTTGAAATTAGTTAAAAATATTTTAGAAATATTCTAGATATTTTTAGGAATTTTTAGAATATTTTTATGGAATTTTCCGAGTCCATTCTGGGTATGGGGGATTGTAACGCCCGAAAATTCTCGAAACTAATTTTAGAAATATCTTAGAATTTATTCCAAATTTATGTATATTTTTATAGAATTTTTCCGTAAACGAAAGTGGCAAAAAGGGTTATAAACAGAAAATCGCGTAGGTGGGAATCAAAGCCCTCACCTACGCTGTGAGAGAGAATATGGGGACCAGCTGCGCTGGTTGTTTTTGTTGAAGTAGATTGAGCGAAACAATAGATAAGGTATAGTTAGGTAAATTCGCCCCCATAAGTATAAATAGATAATTAAGGAGAGAAGTTTTATTTTCCTCACCCAAACCCTCACGCCATCTCTCTCTCCTCCCTTGGGCGAAAACACACCAAGCCTAGGGCTTTCCTCCGGTGGCCGGCCGAGGCTCTCCTCCGAGAGATTTTCCGATATTCGGAATCCCCACGACGAGAGGAACGCGTGAGCGCGAAGAAATCTCCGAGATCTCAAGTTTCTCCCGAGCCCTAGACGTCAATTTTGGTTGTAAGTCTAAGATATCAATGTAAGTACTGCTCACCTGCAGTAAGAGGCGGTTTTTCCGCAAGTTTTTCTCGTTAGAAAGTTAAAAGTACAATTTTCTTTGAGTTTATGATTTCACATGTGACTCTAGTTTAATCCATGCTTGTATGAGTTTGATTAGGTACCCTATATGAGGTTAGGGGCTAAGAAAAGTCATGAGAAAAGAAAAGAAAAGATAAAGATAAGAAAAGAAAAAGCCAAGGCCTTAAGAAATCCCCAAAAGTCAAGACTTAGGGATTTGGGCACACAAGGGGCTCATTAAAATGCCAAGGCATTTAAAGATAAGAAAGAAAAGAAAGAAAAGCTATTTTATTTTCTAAGGCCAGTACCCGGCGTCCAAGGGCGTCGTTAAAGAAATCCAGGTGTCCAATTCCAAGGTCTTGGCCCTGGTAGACCAAGGTCTGCTCTATTAGGATTGGTGGCTTGCTACCCCAACCTTTTAGGGAACGCGCATGAGATGGTACTTACGTCTTCAGTGGATCCAAGTTATTATTATTTTCAAGTATATGCTTTAGCAAAGTTTTCTAAAGTTTAAAGAAGTTTTCTAAAAGTTAAAGAATGATTTAAAGTTAAAGAATTGCTAAAGTTTCAAGTTAAGCCAAGAAAAGTGAGTTAAGACTTATTAGTGCTTGAGTATGCATGTTTTTGAGTTATACATGTTCTTAGTGTTTCTTTCAAGCATAAAAGCATCTCATGTGATTTCATATTGTTCAAGAAGCATGTTTGCACATTTCGAGATTTTGTGAGCTAGATAGTACTTACTAAGCTTTTTGCTTACTAGTTGCATTTCCTCTTACTGCAGATAAAGGTAAAGGCAAGCAATTCTGAAGGAAGGCGACGAGGCGGTGCTGAGTAAAGTGTGTGTGGTGGCTGAGCTTGGAGAGACCCTTGGGACAAGATGAATAAATTCTTAGTTTAAGTTAGACTATATAGAATTTATCCATGTATTGGTGTTTTGACATTTTGCATGTCTTAGAACCATGAGTAAAGATTCCATGTCATTTTATTTAGCATACATATCCTTATGATTGCATTGGATGAGTAGAAGTGTGAGTAGTTTCGAATATTGATACTTTGTTGGAGATATTGATGCATGTGCCAAGATAGAGCTAGTTTTTCCTTTGAATCGAGTTTTATTGCTCAATTATGCTTAGAAAAGTTGCATTCATATTCCATAATGCTTTAGTGAATGTTATAGAATCTTGCATGATGAGTTTAAATGGTTAGAAGTTAAGTTTGGTACAAACTCTAGCCTAAAGTTTATATAGTTTTTCATAACTTGCTAAATCTCGCAAAAGTCCTAATTTTGAGTTTATGAAGTTGTTTTGATTGGCTAAAATGTTTAGGAAACTAGCATAGAGTATAGAAATGGTGTTGTGTCTTTGTATGGCTTGAAACTGGTGGAGTTTTGAAACAAGACTTCGAATCTGAAATTCAGATTTTCAGGCGTGCCAGTCGACTGGTTCAGTATTAGTCGACTGGCCTATCGAACAGTAGCTTCTGTTCGATGCATCAGTCGACTGTCAAGAGGCCAGTCGACTGGTGCCGCGCCCAGAAACTTTCTGTGGCCGATACCAGTCGACTGGTTAGATGGCAGTTGACTGGTACCATTGCAGAGAAGTTCTATAGATGAAAAGAAGTGTGTCATTGTATCATGCATGACTATTAGAGTTAGAATATCATCCTTAGATGGATTTAAAAAGAAAAAAAAAAGAAGTTCCGCATTCTTAGCCGTGCATTAGAGTCAAGAAGTAGACAAGAGTAACGATCCGTCTAAGGTAGAGAAGGCGGGTCGCTACAGGTGGTATCAGAGCAGTTCCCTTTCTCCAGCATCACACACACATCAGCATCAACCTCGCCGTCTTCAAGTAAGAAAGTTTTAAGTTTCAGTTTTCTATTGCTCCTTTATTAATTGCAGTATAGAGAAATGCTTAAGTACTTACTCATATGTGCATAGAACAAGGAAGCATGTTTAATACCTTAGTATCACGGAATCATGTTTAATCCCTAGAATGGATATTAGAGAAATGCTTAAGTACTTACTTGATTTGCCCAAAAGTAAGTTTTGGGATTATGGCACGCAAGGTGCTTGAAAAAGGTTTTGAGTAAGACCAAGGTCTTACTAAGCCCTAGAACGAGTTCTAGGACTAAGAAATGAGATAAGAATCAAGACCAAGGTCTTGTTATATCCTAAAGCAAGTTTGGGAACATTACCATTAAGTGTTAAGGTATACATTTGAGGACGTCCTAGAAAGGCCCAAAACGAAGAGCAAGCTCCTAGAGGGCAAGAGGCAACAGAGTCAGTACCCCCACCAAATCTCTTAGACGTGGTGGCTCAGTTACAGAGACAGTTAGCAGATCAACAGCAAGTTATTGCCACTAGGATGGCTAACCAACAGGTCGTTATTATTACCTCGCCGGTGGCGAATGTAGTGGCACCAGTTGTGATCGAAGACCCATCGATTACATCTGTTGTTCGGCAAGGGGAGTAAGGCAAGAAGCATACCTCATTCAGTAGGAGAAACTGAAGCCAGGGAACCTCCTAGGCACAAGCAAACCATGGGATGCTTAAGCATGGTTCAAAATGTTGGAAAGAATAGTAGGGCTACTGGACTGGCATGAGGTAGAGAAGATAAAGTGTGCATCTTTCTGCCTTACGGGAGATGCTAGAATATAGTGGAAGAGAGTCAAGGCCAAGAGAAATGTCAGCCAGATGACATGGGCCGACTTCGAGACTGAGTTCTTTGAAGAATACTTTCACATGCAAGTAACCAACGAGCATTATGATGAATTCACGGAGTTCAGACAAGGAGAACTATCCGTGGATGAAGCAGTCAAGATGTTTAAGCGGTTAGCTCATCTGTGCCCAGAGCTAGTTAGCACAGGAAAAGAGATAGTTAGGCTAATGCTCAAGATGTTAAGGCCTGAGATAGCGTTGAAGGGGGGCTAGCGGTGTTAAGAGGCTGCAAACCTCCGAAGAACTAATAAGTAGTGCTTTGATCACTGAGCACTACTTAAACAGTATAAAGGCCACCAGAAAGGTTGAACGATGGAGTTCTTAACAACCTTACCGTCAGGGGAAGTAATGGCCTCTACTGAGAGGCTAAGGGCAGTATCAATCTAGATTTCCAACCGAGAGCTCTACAGTGACTTGTTAGTCCTTGAGATGAAGGATTACGATGTCATTTTAGGAATGGATTTCTTGAGCAAGTACAGTGCTTCTCTAGACTGCCGCAAGAGAAAAGTCAAGTTCACACCAGGAACTGAACCTTCATTTGAGTTTATTGGAGACCCAAGGAGAAAGACAAATAGGTTCCTACCTACCTTACAAGCTCAGAGAATGTTAGAGAAGGGGTGCTCTGGTTTTCTAGCTCATATAGTGGATGCGAGTCAAGGAGAAGGATTGAAGAGAGAAGGAGTGAGGGTAGTCTGTGACTATCCTGAGGTGTTTCCTGAAGAGTTACCAGGACTCCCTCCCAATCGGGAAATTGAGTTTGAAATTGAGTTGGCCCCAGGAACCAACCCAATTTCGAAGGCACCTTATCGCATGGCACCAGCAGAACTGAAAGAATTACAAGAACAATTGCAAGAGCTGCTTGACAAGGGTTTCATCCGCCCTAGTCATTCACCTTGGGGAGCTCTTGTACTGTTTGTCAAGAAGAAAGATGGATCTATGCGAATGTGCATAGATTATCGAGCCTTGAATAAGGTAACCATCAAGAACGGATATCCTTTGCCGAGAATAGATGATTTATTTGATCAGCTGAAGGGAGCCACAGTGTCCTCTAAGATAGATCTACGATCAGGTTACCATCAGCTCAGAGTGAAGGAGAGTGATGTGCCAAGGACTGCTTTCAGTACAAGATATGGGCACTATGAGTTTGTGGTCATGCCCTTTGGAGTGACAAACGCCCCTGCGACGTTTATGGATCTAATGAATAGAGTGTTCAAGGATTTTCTGGACAAGTTCGTCATTGTCTTCATCGATGATATCCTAGTGTATTCAAAGACTCGGAAAGAACATGAAGAACACCTGAAGATAGTGTTGCAAACCTTACACCAGAAGGAGTTGTACGCCAAATTCTCAAAGTGTGAGTTTTGGCTTGATCAGGTGGCCTTCCTAGGCCACATTATTTCCAAGGAAGGTATTATGGTAGACCCAGCCAAGATTGAAGCAGTTAGTAACTGGAGTCAACCAAAGAATGCCAGTGAGAACAGAAGCTTCTTAGGCCTGGCAGGATATTACAGAAAATTTGTGGAGGACTTTTCCAGAATAGCCTCTCCACTCACAGCCCTGACCAGAAAGAATCAGAAGTTTGAGTGGCCAGATAAATGCGAGCACAGTTTCCTAGAACTGAAGAAAAGATTGACTAGTGCTCCCATCCTGACTGTTTCAGAGAGTGACAAGGCCTTTGACATCTACAGTGATGCATCCAAGATGGGCCTTGGAGCTGTCCTCATGCAAGATGGTAAAGTAATAGCATATGCCTCCAGACAGCTCAAGGACTATGAGAAGAATTACCCTACCCACGACCTTGAGCTAGCAGCTGTGGTTTTCGCACTGAAGCTCTGGAGACACTACTTGTATGGAGTGCAGTGCAGAATCTTCACAGACCATCAGAGTTTGAAGTACTTCTTCACTCAGAAGGATCTGAATATGAGGCAGCGCAGGTGGCTAGAGTTGGTCAAAGATTATGACTGTGAAATCCTCTACCACCCAGGTAAAGCTAATAAAGTGGCAGATGCACTGAGCAGAAAATCCTGTGCAGCACTGATGTCCCTATCATCACTGTCTCTACCACTTCAAAAAGAAATGAAAGATTTTGGAGTCGAGGTAATAATTGGGCAACTTTCTGCATTGACTCTAGAGTCAACCCTGCTTGTGGATATACAAAAAAAGCAAAGTCAAGACCCAGAGATTCAGAAGATCAAGCAGGAGATCCAAGAGGCAGAAAATTCAGAGTTTCGAGTATCAGATAGTAGCATCCTCTATCTTGGAGACCGCCTCTGCGTCCCCAATGATGAGGAACTAAGAAAGAATATTTTAGAAGAGGGCCACAGTACCCCGTACTCTATGCATCCTGGTTCTACCAAGATGTACCATGATTTAAAGAAAAGATTCTGGTGGTCTGGACTCAAGCGAGACGTGGCCAGATATATCAGTACCTGCTTGACCTGTCAGAGAGTCAAGGCAGAGCACCAGAGGCCAGGAGGAGTTCTACAGCCACTTCCCATTCCAGAGTGGAAGTGGGAAGAAATATCCATAGACTTTATCACAGGTTTTCCAAGAACCACCCATGGACACGATGCAATATGGGTGATAGTGGACAGATTGACCAAGTCTGCCCACTTCCTAGCCATCAAGTTATCGCATTCGGTAGAGCAGTTAGCATAGCTGTACGTGAAAGAAGTGATCAGGCTTCACGGAGTTCTGAAGTCGATCGTTTCTGACAGAGATGGGCGGTTCATCTCCCACTTTTGGAGGTGTGTTCAGGACGCCCTAGGCACCAGACTTCAGTTCAGCACAGCTTTCCATCCCCAGACAGATGGACAGACAGAAAGAGTAAATCAAATTTTAGAAGACATGCTCAGGGCTTGTGCGTTGGACTTTAAAGGTAGTTGGTGCAAATTTCTGTGCTTAGCTGAGTTTGCCTACAACAATAGCTATCAGGCCACCATCAGGATGGCACCTTATGAGGCATTGTATGGTAGAAAATGCAGATCACCCATATGTTGGCAAGAAGCTGGTGAGAAGAAAGAGATGGAGTCAGGACTAGGCAGCCAGACTGAGCTTATAGATGAGACCACTCAGGCTATCCAGACGATCCGCCAGAGGATTGAGACTGCCT
>JAGFNQ010008981.1:0-155736 GCA_024364735.1 Boesenbergia rotunda | reverse complement strand
TAACAACCGAGAGCTATCATCCATGGCGTTGAGAGAAGGATTTTCCACCACCCGACCTCCTTTCTTTGATGGCGCTGATTTCCAATATTGGAGATCAAAGATGGAGTATTATTTGAAGATGGACATCAACACTTGGTTCGCGGTGAAGGAGGGTTTCACTCCTCCTAAGGATGATGAAGGCAAGGAACTTGAATCATGGCGGTGGACAGCCGAACAAACTCGGAAGAGTGAAGCCGACGCGAAGGCGGTTGTCACTCTACAATGCGGCATGAACAAAGACCAACTCATCAAGGTTGGTCCCTTCACAAGTGCAAAGGACTTGTGGAACAAGCTCATCGAACTCCACGAGGGCACCCGAGACTCAAGGATTGCCAAGAGGACTTGTTCTCAACAACTTCAAAATCTCTCCATGAAGGAGAATGAATCGGTAAGTGAGCTCATAGCCGGTTCAAGGAAGTCCTCAATGGGCTTCATTCGATTGATGAAAAGGTCGAGAATCGCGACTTGTGAGGTATGTACTAAAAGCATTTCCAAGGAATGCTTTGTGGTCATCCATGGTGGATGCCTACAAAGTATCCAAGGATTTATTCCATTGTTAAGTTAGATGATTTGTTTTGTGAATGGAATTACATGAAATGGCTAACCAAAGGCCCCAAGGAGAAGGGGATTGCCTTAGTTGCAGGGGATCGATCCAATAAGAAGAAGAAGGAGAAGAAGAAGGAGAAGGAAGTCACTTCATCTTCATCCTCTTCCGAATCCGAGTCCGATTCCGAAGAAGATGGCAGCGGCTCCTCATCCTCCGAGATGGCGAACTTTGTGAGAAGGATGATGAGAAGGGGTCGACGCTTCAAGAGTAGAGGTAACTCTAGTGAAGCTAAACTTGATAAGACTAATGCTTCTTGCTTTGAGTGTGGTAGGAAAGGGCATTTCAAGAATGAATGCCCGAAGCTAAAGAAGAAGGAGGAAAAATCCAAAAGGAAAGAAGAAAAATCCAAGAAGAAGAAGAAGGCATTGAAGGCCACTTGGGATGAATCCTCCTCAAGCTCATCCGATGAAGAGAAGGAGGAGAAGAGCACAAGGCATGTGGCACTCATGGCATTGGGAGATCAAGAGAGCAGTGATGAATCATCCAACTCCTCAAACGCGGCTTCATCATCTTCGGATGATGAAGAGGTAACTTCTCCCGAACTTGAAAAATGTTATAGAGCAATTGCATGTTTAACCAATATGTTGAAGAAGTCAAAAAATAAGGTTAAAGCATTGCAATTAGAAATTGATCAATTGAAACTATCTAGGGATGATAACATTGATGACTTACATGTTGAATTGTTAGAAGATGAGATTAAGTCATTAAAAACTTGAGGTTGAACATTTGAAATCCTCTAAGGTTGAGGATGTAGATGATTTGCATGATGATTTGCTAGTAGAAGAAAACCAATCATTAAAGAGTGAAGTTGAGAAACTCAAGAATATTCTTGAGAAGTTCTCAACTAGCTCTAAAACCCTAGACATGATCTTGAATGCCCAAAGGGCAGTCTACAATAGGGCGGTATTGGTTACCGTCCTAAAGAACCCTCATTTGTGTCTCTTATGTCTAGGACTGATATGAGACAATCTAGGACACCCAAGGTTCAAAAGAAAGTTGTCAAGGCATGGGTGCCTAAGTCTTGTTTAGTTGATGCTTTAGGTCCCAAAGGTTTGGGTACCTAAAACTTCTATTTTTCGAATTGTGTAGGTTATGATTGAGGGGGAGCATCTATCAACTTGGTTCGTTGATAGTGGATGCTCCAAACACATGACCGGGGATAGATCATTGTTTACCACACTTCACAAGAAAAGTAGAGGTAATGTTCATTTGGTAACAATGGTAGTCTTAAGGTCATAGGAATAGGAGACATTCAAATATCCGAATGTCTTAGAATTTCAAATGTCCTTCTAGTCAAGGGGATGACTTTTAATCTCCTAAGTGTCAGTCAATTGTGTGACACGGGTTACACAATTGATTTTCAACCAAGTCAATGTCTAGTTAGACAACATGACACCTTGGACACGGTACTAGTAGGAACAAGAGTAGACAATATTTATCAAGTTTCATTTAAAAGTGCTACTAATGCTTTTGCTAAGTGTCTCATGTCAAAAGACGAAGAGTCCACCCTTTGGCACTGGAGACTTGCACATGTGAACATGAAGAACATCCGGAAGTTGGCCAACAAGGGATTAGTTCGTGGCTTACCAAGCATCAAGTATGAAAAGGACAAACTTTGTGATGCATGTCAAATGGGTAAGCAAACGAAATCTGCACATAAAGGTAAAAGCACTGTAAGTACTTCTACAGCTTTAGATTTACTTCACATGGATCTATTTGATTGTAGTACTATCATATCATTGAATGGAAGTAGATATTGTTTTGTGATCATTGATGATTTCACTAGATATACATGGACCTACTTTTTAAAATATAAGGACCAAACCTTAGATGTTTTCATTTCTTTTTGTAGAAGAGTTGAGAATGAAAAATCATCAACAATTAAGACAATTAGAAGTGATCATGGAGGTGAATTTCAAAACCAACGATTTTTAGAATTTTGTCAAGATAGAGGTTATAGACATGAGTTCTCTACTCCTAGAACACCACAACAAAATGGTGTTGTAGAGAGGAAGAACCGTGTTTTACAAGAGGCTGCACGAAGCATGCTTAATGAGTACTCACTCCCGAGTTACTTATGGGCTGAAGCTGTAAATACAGCTTGCTATGTGCAAAACCGAGTTCTCATCCATAGGTTTTTAGGAAAGACTCCCTATGAACTTTGGTTTGGGAAACCACCTACGGTTAAACATCTTAGGGTGTTTGGTTGTAAGGTGTTCATCCTAAACACCAAGGACCATCTTGGAAAGTTCACGGCAAAGGCTGATGAAGGGATACTAGTCGGGTATTCCCTCGTTAGCAAAGCCTACCGAGTCTACAACAAGAAGTCCAGATTAATTGAAGAGTCTTTTGATGTCGTCTTTGAAGAAATTCCAAAAGTCAATGGTTGAAGTCCAATTCGAACTTAGGAGACTAAGTTTGAATGAGAGTCAAAATGTTGTTGATGATGAATCCGATGACAGTGAGCCTAGACAACCCATTGATCAGCTGGATCCTGAGGCTGAGCTTATGTCTAGTGAACCTGTTCAAGAAGCACCACCAACACCTAGGCAAACTAGATTAGCCTCTAGTCATCCCCAAGACCAAATTGTTGGAGACATCCACCATGAGGTTAGGACTAGATCATTCTTCCGGAATGAGGCTAATGAAGTTGCTTTAATTTTCGAAATTGAACCTAGAAAAATTGATGAAGCATTAAATGATCCCGATTGGATCATTGCGATGCAAGATGAACTAGGTCAATTCGAAAGGAGTCAAGTTTGGGACTTAGTCCCTAGACCTAAGAAGACCACCATCATTGGAACCAAATGGGTCCTCAAGAACAAATTGAACCATAAGGGAGAAATCATTAGAAACAAGGTACGCTTAGTAGCCAAGGGCTACAGTCAAGTTGAAGGCCTTGATTATGATGAGACCTATGCTCCCGTGACACGATTAGAGTCCATCCGATTGATGCTAGCATTTGCAGCACATCGTGGTTTCAAATTATATCAAATGGGCGTCAAATCGGCTTTTCTAAATGGTCTAATTAGAGAAGAAGTCTATGTCGAACAACCTCCGGGGTTTGAGAGTACCGAATTCCCAAACCACGTGTTCAAGCTCAAAAAGGCACTTTATGGTCTTAAACAAGCACCCCGAGCTTGGTACGAGCGGTTGTCAACTTTTCTGATTGAAAAAAGCTTTGTAAGAGGCCAAATAGACCCTACACTATTTCTACGGAGAGATGGTGATAATATTTTTGTAGCCCAAGTATATGTCGATGACATAATTTGTGGCTCGAATAACAAGGGCTATTTAAATGAATTCATTGGACACATGGAAAGTGAGTTTGAAATGAGTCTAGTGGGAGAGTTGACTTTCTTCCTTGGACTTGAAATCAAGCAAACTCGCGATGGTATCCATGTGCACCAATCAAAGTATACACAAGAAATGCTTCGAAAATTTAACATGAGTGATTCAAAAGAGGTAACCACTCCCATGGCTACAAATACAAGATTAGACAATGATGAGAGTGGTAAACCCGTTGATTTGACTCAATACCGAAGCATGATAGGTAGCTTGCTATACCTCACAGCTAGTCGACCGGATATCCTATTTGCTGTGGGTATGTGCGCTAGGTATCAAGTGTGTGCCAAGGAATCTCATTTGATCGCTGTTAAGCGAATTTTGAGATATCTCAAAGGCACAATTGGTGTCGGTCTATGGTACCCCCGTACCGAATCTTTTGATTTAATTGGCTATACCGATTCCGACTACGCTGGATGTAAGTTGGATCGGAAAAGCACAAGTGGGGGTTGCCAATTTCTAGGTTTGTCCTTAATAAGCTGGTCAAGTTGGAAGCAACATTGTGTTGCTCTCTCCATGACCGAGGCAGAGTATATTGCTATGGGAGAGAGCGTATCGCAATTGTTATGGATGATTCACACTCTAGAGGACTATGGATTGAGTTACAAGGGTGTGCAAGTGTTATGTGATAACATTAGCACAATTAATCTAACCAAAAATCCAGTTCATCGTTCTAGGACCAAACATATTGAAGTGCGCCACCACTTCATTAGAGATCATGTTGCTAGGGGAGATATTGTACTCTCACATGTAGAGTCCAAATCAAATCTAGATGACATTTTCATTAAACCACTCCTCGAAAATGAATTTAGTTTCCTAAGAAGGGAGTTGGGAATGTGTCGTGCTTCTTGAATTTCAAAATGCATCCAAAACCCTTCATGATTATTTCAAATTGTTGGGAAACGATTGACTAACTTTGGGGACATCTCACACAAACTATAAGGTTTAACAAAACATTTTTGTTTGCTAGATATGGGGTGAGATGTTAGGATCAACTCAATTTCTCAAAATGTCAATGCATCCCTTGAGAAATTAAGTTGACGAGATAATAATCACTTCGGTGACCAAGTATGGGGAAAACCAATGCATAACATATGTGTATTTGGCTCCATGATCATACTTGGACATTCCAATCAAGGAAACTTGATTGGAAACCTGAATTTGATACAAACTTAGTTGAAATTGCTTGAATGATTGTTGATTGAGTTTGACTCCATTTGGATGGATCAAAGTGATTGTTGAACCTATAAGGACCTTTGATCCTTGTTTAGGGATCAATTTTAGTTATGAGATCATGTCCAAGTTCGATAAACTTCATCAGATCTCGTTGGAAAGATTCTGAAAATCTGAAACTGAATGTTTCAGATCGTATCAGGGAGTATCAGGAACCCTGATCGGTCACCGGACCGATCAGGCCTAGGGCTGATCGGTCCCCAGACCGATCTGGCTTCCTACTGCGTTGATCGGTCCACAGACCGATCAAAGGGGTCACAGAGATTTTGCGAGATTTCGGCCAACCTTTTTGTGCGTGCCTGGGTCGGTCCCCAGACCGATCTGGCACCTTGTGGTGATCGGTCCAGAGACCGATCTGGAGGGCCTCTCGAAAATCATCTGACCCTATTGTTTGCTTCCTGATCGATCAACTGATCGGTCAGGAGTCTTCCTGATCGGTCACCCGACCGATCAGGAACAGGCCAGTCCGATCAGGATCTAGCCTGATCGGTCTGGGCGCTATCAGATCGAACGGTGATCCGTTCAAACGCATTAAAGTCTGGTTGGTGGACCGATCCACCAACTGATTAACTCCTTCGAAACTCCTCATTGCCGAACCCTAGCCGACCAAAAACCCCTTACCACCGAAGCTTTCTCCTGTGTGTGCGATCTCCCTTTCCCTTACGCGTGAGCCTCTCTGCGTTTCTCTCTTCCTGCGCGTGCTCTACTACCGTCTCCTCTGCGCAAGAGCTCCTCCCTGTTTTTGGCAAGTTTGTCTCTTTGAATCCTTCTGCGCCGAGAACTTCTTCCGCACGATTTCTTTCTCCAACCTTCAAGAACTTTCTCCATGGCGCCTAAGTAAGTTTATGTTGGTTAGTTCACTTTGTGAATCAGTTCATGGATTTATGTATTTGAGCCTAACCATATTTTTGATGATTGTGCCGTGACCTTCTTGTGTTGGCCGTGACCCTATCTTTCCATACTTCAACTTATGATTACTCTTCTATGATCAAATCGTGGGTCCTTGATTAAACTATGTTCTTGTGATCAACTCAATCTCGCTCATTTGATTATTCTGTACAATGACCAACTCTTGTATTGTGGTTATGTTTCCCTAATCTTGTGTCCTGACTAACTTGATTATCCTGTGCCATGATCAAATCTATCTTCATGATTTATTCAATTCTTTAGAAAATCTTCTAAGGGCAAAGAAGTCGTTGAGGGCAGCTCAAAGGGGAAAGCCCCTTCATCATCTACCCCTCTCTCAAGGCCTCCACCACCTCCATATACTAGATTTCAGAATATTACTTTGGCTCTAAACTTTCAATGGCACAATTTCAAACTCATGCCGTGTCGGACTGTAGACCGAACGTTTATCTACGAACATTGTCCAACAGCTCGACAAAGTATTGAATTTTATAATCTTCAACCCATTCTGTACCTTGAGAGGCCAATCAACCTTGATTTGGTCTCTGAATTCTATAACAACATGGTCAGTGGGGAGGGTACGGGGTGGAAAACCCGCGTTGCCAGTATCGATCTTGACTTTAATCTATCTATTTTCACTGATTTCCTTGGCTGTCGTCGGTCAGAGAATCATTTTTCTCTATACCCTTATCCTCCTGATCCTCTTCCAGTTCCCTTTGATGGAGTCACTCCTGATTCCATCTACGTGTACTTTCTAGGCCATCCCAAGCCAAGGGGTTCCGGTGAGTGCACCCATGATTTTCCCACATTTCCTGCTCTTCGTCTTTCCCCCGTTGACCATGTCTTGTTTAAGATCATCACCAATTGTCTCCTTCCAACCACTTCAAAACACCTAGATGAGATTCATCCGTTCCACTGTTTGATGCTCTATGGGATGCATCAGCAGTTAGACTTTGACCCAGTGGCTTCGGTCTATTTCTCCATCATCGTCTACAGTATGCAGTCCGCTCAGACAGTCTACATGCCATTTGGCCATATCATCACGGCTTGGCTTGAGTCAGTGGGTATCGATGTTTCACAGGGCCGTATTGTGCCCATGATTCGACAGGACTGCCTCTTGGATCGTCGCATGCTCGCTTAGTCCGGCATTGTTATTGGGCCACAAGGGCTAAGGTGGAAGGATATGAGACGTGGAAGGGAGCTACCGAGAGCAGCCCATGATCCGAAGCCGCCAGCTGATGCTGCAGATTATGATGAGTGGGCTCCTGACCTCCGCTGGCAAGTTGCGGAGCTAGAGCGGGTGGTGGAGCGCGAGTTGCATATCTCTGAGCTCTGACGACAGGAGGTCCGCTCAGAGTTTCAGTCTTTCGATCGCCATCTAGATGTTCTAGCATCCAACATCTCTGAGGTCAGCTCACTACAGGACACATGGTATGAGGAGTGGTATCATCATACATTTCCGGATGGTGCATCCCCCAGTGGCATTTCACCAGGGGATATCATATACATTGATGATTCAGACGATGATCCAGTTGACGATTGACTGCTCTATGATCTTGTTTGATAAATTCTGACTATTTGACGGATGTGTCCGACTTGATTTTTGTCTGTTCTGGTATGATATTAACTTTACTGAATTTACTTACATCGAACAATTTATCTGCATGATTGCTACATTGCCATGCTTATGCTTATGATGTCATGTTCATATGCTGCATGTGAATGTTATATCTTGATCTATCTTTTTACATGATGTCATATGTGTTCCAAAATTTCAATCAAAAATCAATTAAATCTTTATGATTTTGGGATACCCCTAGGATTGAGGGGGAGTATGGTTAAACTTAACAGCCCCTCTAGACCCTTTTCGGTGTTCGACAAAGGGGGAGAGTGTTGGTTGGTTAAGTTTAGGATGATTATATTAGAAATCCTAGCTTGGAGGGCTAGGTATTGGAAAATCCTAACCTGGAGGGTTAGGTGTGGAAAATCTTAGCTTGGAGGGCTAGGTGTTGAAAAGTCCTAATTCGGAAGGATTGGGTGAAAAGTCCTAGCTTGGAGGGCTAGGTGAAAAGTCCTAACTTGGAGGGTTAGGTGAAAAGTCCCAACTTGGAGAGTTAGGTGAAAAAGTCCTGGCTTGGAGGGTCAGGTCCTAGCTTAGAGGGCTAGGTTTGGAAAAGTCCTAATCCGGAGGAGTTGGGTGAAAAGTCCTAGCTTGGAGGGCTAGGTGAAAAGTCCTAACTTGGAGGGTTAGGTGCAAATTCCCAACTTGGAGGGTTAGGTGAAAAATCCTTAGCTTGGAGGGCTAAGGTGGATGAAACCCTAGCTTGGAGGGCTAGGTTGGAACCCCTGGATCGGTCTGGTGACCGATCAGGGAGTTGGCACGGTGCTCCTTCGTGGATCGGTCTGGTGACCGATCAGGGAGTATGCGTTTCACCCATTGCTTGGCTCTTGATCGGTCAACAGTGAGGTTGAGTTCCCCTGCTGATCTGCTCCTGATCGGTCTGGTGACCGATCTGGCTCACTGTGCAGATCGTTCTGGAGAACGATCCAGCTTCGCGAGTTCCTCACTAAGATCGATCAGGGCGGAGCCTGATCGGTCTAGTCATGATCTGATCGGACTGGTGACCGATCAGGAGGCTGCCTGATCGGTCCGATGACCGATCAGGAGGTCTGGACTGCGAAGCTCAGAAATCGCCCGATAATAGGGGTGGATCGGTCCAGTGACCGATCCACAACCTGGGATCGGTCTGGTGATCGATCCAGGAGAGTCCAAAAGAAATCGTGATTTCTAATTGAGCGTTGGGAACCGATAAGGACGGAGCCTGATCGGTCTGGACCCAACCTGATCGGTCTGGTGACTGATCAGGAGCCTCTCTGATCGGTCCGGTGACCGATCACTTTAATTCAAAATGCACTGTCAGAGGCTCTGATCGCGTCTGAACGTATCTGATTCTCTGCGCTAAACATCTGATATATGATTTGCTGTGTGATATGCTGCTCTAACACACTGATTAAGCTGCAAGTGACAGGGAAGGATTCAAACACTCAAGGAGAGTCAATGGTGGCCTTTCCTTGGAGCAGGTTTGTCTGTTTTCCATCTCAGGTTGCAACGGCTGGAGCTGCAGACTGGAGCTGCTGACTGGAGCTTGGCTGAGGGAGGCTCAGGAAGTCCATGGAGAGCTCAGTGGTAGCTGGTGTTGGCAGGGAAGCAGCTGGAGGCTGCAGGAGATGATGTCACCTGATGCTGAGTGGAGAAACAAAAGGGCGGAAGGAAGCTTCTTTGAAGCAGAGTTTCTGAAAGAGTTCGTGAATTGAGTTCTTGCTGCGCCTTTGAGTTCTCCACAACTTACTTGCGTGTTCTGAAGTTTCATCACCTTGAGCAAGCTACTGCAATCTTGAAGCAACCGTTCATTACTTGAGCGCTAGAAGGAAGGAACAAGAAGCTCCGAGTCCAACAGCGAGAAGACACGAGGAGAAGGCTCTTGCATGAGATCATCGCTGGGTGGAGCTCTGAGAGAGCTTGCTGTGCTCTTGTCTTTGCTAAGTGCTAAGTAAGATCTTTCTTTGTGTTTCATTGTGCTTAAATCTATATCTGTGATTGAAACGCTATGGAGAGGTTTCTCCACCGAGAAGGAAGTTGTCTTCTATCCGGTGTTAACCGGGGCTTGATCTGCCGACGATCAAGGGATCGCTCACCTTAAGGGCACGCCAAGGAGTAGGGGCAAGTTATCCCCGAACCTTGTAAACCCTCCTTGTTAGCGATCTTGCTAGTTGTGTTTGTTTGCCTTCGTTTTTTGTTTTTGTTTTCTGCACTGCTTTGTTTCCATTGTTTCTTCCGCTGTGCTACTGATAAGTTTGAGTGCAGAATTCGATAAGTGCCTAAAGTCTAAGTGTTTGGCTATATTCACCCCCCCTCTCTAGCCATCCAGGTTCTAACAGGGGCCCTCACAATAGTCGACTATGGATACCGACTAGAGGAGTCCACGCACCATCCCCCTGTACCGTTGGCCCCATGAGGGAAAGAATGGCAGGGGCGCTGACAGTTTCGAGGTATATCCCCTCATCATCGAAAGCGGGGATCGTGGCTCAAATATCGGAGTCGTGGCACCGATAAAGAGGGCACGATCGGGCGACCTACAGCAATATAAAAGGTAGTTCAACCCCTCCGATAAAGGGGGGTTACGATCTCTCATCTCTGTATATTTCCTTTTTTTAACATCATCGTTTGGCTACCCTACTAACTTGAGCGTCAGAGTGGACTCCGCCGGACCCCAGCCGGCGTGTCCCCTAACGCTTGTGTTACTCTCGCAGGATTCTCTCGTTCCTCAGCGACATAACAACCTCCGTAGGGGCTGATCCTCAGTGACCGGCCATCACCGACGACTCCTTCCGGAGCAGCTACAATGATAAAAATAAATAAAGTATTAGTCGAATATAACAAAGATGTCTCCGGCTACAGTAAGGATAATTTGAGATGTTAACGTTGTATATGCAGTTTACAGATTATTTGGAATGTTGGTTAACATAATTTAAATAGTACTAGAAATTTTTGAACTTGACGCTATGGTTGCTTACACTCGGTGACCAATATCTTGCTTGAACTCTGCTCTAATACAATAATAGAGAATTGTCGAAGCCACTGCATGGAGCTAGCTAGGTTTCATCACTTTCAACTTCACGGTGAGGAAGAAGGCATGTGGTCGGGAACAACAGCCTCATGAAGACCTTTGTAGACATCAATTGTACTCTTCGCCAGAGAAAAAATTGCACGGAGCTACATTTGTAAGGTTTTTTCCAATCACCTTTTCCGCATACAATAACCTACAAAGTTCACCAAATATGAAACACCATCGGAGCGTCGATTTTAACCTATGATCTGTTCCCTATTTTCCCTGACAAGAAGTTGCACCATTCCTTGGAAAATATTTGACACCAACTCAACGTTTGTCAGCTTCTTCTCTTGATCGTTCGACTTTTTCGCACAGCAAAAGATCATTGTTTGTCGAAAAATAAGTTGTACTGTTCGTCGATCGTCGTCTTTGGTTCGTACGAAGGTCGAGTGTTCTTTGCTTCAGACACACATGAGATTGTCAATTTTTGGGAATGGTAAAATCAAAAATAAATCCACACAAGACTATGCTATTTGGACAATCCCAAAACACCTACGACAATTAGGGTAAAATATATATGAACAATGTAATTATGGTTTGGGAAATCACTATTGAAACTTCGTATTAATATTTTAAAAAAAAAGTATTTAAATTAATATTTTTTATATAGGCTTATAATTTTAAATTTTATGCGTCCAAAACTTAATTTTAATTTTTTTATTCGATGCAGTCCTCATTTATAAATGCAACATTTAAATATATTGTTCACCAACAAAGGTTTAATACAAATTTATATTTTATAAATTAGGACTTTAAAAATACAAATCTCAAATATATAAAAATTAAGACACTTAACTTTATAGGATATTTAAATTATTATTTTAAAAATAAAAAATACATTAAAAAGGTAGTAAAATAAGAACAAATCTAAAAAACAATTATAGTAAAATAAAGAACAAATTATTATAAAATAAGAAAATTAAAATAGTAAAATTTATTATAAAAATAAGAGTAAAAAATACATTCTATTTTTTTTATTTTTAAAATACACTTATTTTAACTAATACAAAGTATCTAATTTTAGTTAAACTAAAATTATTTAAATATCAAATTAAATATTATTGTAAAATAATTTTGATTAAACTATTTTATATTTTAATAATTTTGATCCAATGGTTATATTGAAATAAAACTATTTTTAGAATAAAAAAATGAGTAAACTAATTTAAAAGAGAATTATTCAGTAAATCACGTAGTAAATATAATAATTTGAATCTTTTTTTTAATTTAATTTAATCTGTCAATTGACTCGCTACTATAATATTTTCTATAAAAATAATCAAGAAGTTTATTTCTTTTATTTATTTATTTTAATTTTACGGCCGCGTGGTTTACAGCAAATACGGGGGAGGTAGTTTGTCGCAGTGTCGCAACGTATCGCCATGGCTGGATTGGTGGAAGCTATAAATAGAAGCCATTAAGCAAACCAAGGACGCCTTTCCTTCTTCCATTTTGTCTTTGTTTCTCTATTCGTCGTCCCCATTTTCCACAAAAGGCCGGCCTTTTTCCTCTCCGATCCCCCATCCATCCAGATCCACTGACGGATTTCATATGGGATCGCTCGGATCTCTCGGCTGATCGGTTTTGTTGCGGCGATTTGGTGCTCTTTTGTGGGCGCGGCGAGGAATCGCTCGGATTCTGAGGCGACCATCGGGTTCCCCGGTGATTACGTATGAACTGGTTCGTGAACCTGCGGTTGAATTCGAATTCCAATCACTTCCTCACCTGCCTGTTGATTTTTGTGCTCCATTACTCCCCCCAATTGGCCCCATCCATCCTGAATTCGAGGAGTCGTCGGAGCTTCAATTGCCGGTCTCGTAGTTATGGAGCATCGATTTGAGGGTAACCGTGACAAAAAAGGTGAGTCCTTTGGTTCAAAAAACTTAGCTCTATCTTTATTTTAGTCTTAGTTCTTACTTTGAAGTGTTTTCTTTATGGGACGAATAACTCGCAAAATCCGAGATTCCAATCTGGATCGCCCGGAATCGTCATCTGCGTATATTTTTTATTCTAGGCCATTAGATGAGTGTTTTGCAAATTCGACCAATTTCTATCCGGATCGGCCTGGAACGGCAGATGCTATTTGCTGTGAAATAGGGCATCTGCCATAACATCTCTAGAAAATTATCGGAGTTGGCCAGCTATTGGAAATCAGCCGCAAGAAGTGGGAACTCAGCATGAAATCGGTGAATATTCTCGGATTACGCGTTTATCCAGCTGACAGAACAGGGGGAAAGGTAATAACTTTAGACTCCAATAGAGGAGTGGAGATGTGTTGTGTGTCGGAGGAGAAAGGAGGAGGATTGATGCAGTCGTGGATGATCTCCGTTCATCGCCACAAGTATCTGTATCATGTAGTCATTCCTTCTATCTGCAATCTTAAGCAGATTGTTCATTCCTTCACTGTATCAAAATCTTTGCTAGCTTCAGTAAAGATGAACTGCAGTGGAATCTGTATGGGATACAGGTAGAACCTTCCTGTTCTCTTCTTCCAGCTATCCAGCTAAGGTGTTATCTAATTTCGGCTAACTCATCTTTATAATTTATATGACACTTTGGAGAGAGAAGCCAGCGAAAGTTTGACTACTTTCTTATTTAATCATTAATGTATATTACTTCACATTTATGTGCATACATTACCAAATGTTATTTGATTGCATACACATAAAAAAGTATATGTTTAAGTAATTACCAATTAACAACATCAAAATTTTCTACCGCTTTCAAATAGTAAACATAAAAGATTTTATGTTTATAACTAAATTAAAATCATCAGTAATGATATAGTTTTTTGCATAGAGTCCAATGGAGGGATGGTATTTGTTTGCATGGCCCCAAGTAGTTAGGGCTAATATGGCTTGTTGATGTTGGTTAGTATAAAATCACTATATATTCTGGTTTGCACTTTACTGCTTCACATCTGACACAAACATATATATTGACTTAAATTTTCTTGCAGCATCATTCTATCAGAAGACTGAACGAAGGCAATCTCACTCTCCTTCTGCCATTGTCATTGGTGGTGGATTTGCAGGCATTGCAGCTGCTCATGCATTGAAAAATGCAGCTTTTAAGGTGTTATGTTGATATAATTTAACAATTCTTTCGGTTGCCTTTACATATTAGATTCTAAGTATGAATGCAGCGTGTGAAGTGGCTGGGTAAATTTGTATCACATGGAAGTTTATTTTTTATTCCTCAGGTTGTGCTTTTAGAATCTCGGGATAGAATCGGTGGTCGAGTTCACACTGACTACTCATTTGGTTTTCCTGTTGACATGGGAGCAGCCTGGCAAGCTTCTTTTTTTCTATTTTTGTTTTCATTCCTTCTGACCTTCAAAATGTCAATGACTAGACGTTTTAATTTGGACACTTCAGGCTGCATGGTGCCTGCAACGAGAATCCATTGGCACCTTGGATTGGAAGACTTGGTCTACCAATTTATCGAACTTCTGGGGACAATTCTGTCTTGTATGATCATGACTTGGAGAGGTAATGGTTAACTGAATAACTAACAGTATCAATGATCATGGAGACTATAATCTTGTGGAGACAAATTTACTTCTATTTTTCAGCTATGCACTCTTTGATGGTGATGGACATCAAGTGCCTCAAGATCTAGTGCAAAAAGTTGGTAAGGTGTTTGAAACCATTCTGGAAGAGGCAAGTTCTTTATTAACCTAATATCTGCAGTGCTGATAACTCGGAAATATTTCTCTTGTGAAATGACTGTTCAACGTTTATAGGCTAACAAACTCAGGTATGAAACAAATGAAGACATGTCTATAGCACAGGCTATTAAGCTAGTCATGGAGAGACATTCATATTTAAGGTTAGGCCAGCTTTTTCGATTTTCATAACTTTATTAAGTACTTGTTTTCTCTTCTTCTTCTTCTTCTTCCTCTTTAATCTTGAATTATCACCTTGCAGGCAAGAAGGGCTTGCTAATAATGTACTGCAGTGGTACCTGTGCCGAATGGAAGGTTGGTTTGCCACTGATGCTGACAATATCTCACTAAAGAACTGGGACCAGGTGAAATCAAATGAATATACATTTAGAATCTTGTACATGACTTGTAGAGTTTGCAATATTTTACGTAATTAATGTTATTATAAATTGTTCAGAAGTTCATTTGCAAGTTTAATATAAAGCTTCTACTTTGTTTATATTTGATAATTCTGAATAATTCATAAAATGTAGGAAGTTTTGCTCCCAGGTGGTCACGGTCTGATGGTCCGTGGTTACCGTCCTATCATTAACACACTTGCAAAAGGCCTTGATATTCGACTTAGACATCGGTATGCTCTTCATTGACAATATTTTACTGATTTCAAAAGTTCCATTACTTCTGGCTGCTTGCATCTCTACATCTGATTTTATTTCTTAGTTTATTGGTGACTTCTCATATTTAAAACCTTTTTTCTTTCAAAAAACTCACTTAGTGTTACTTCCAGAGTCACAAAAATTGTATGGGGAACAAAGGGAGTAAAAGTCACTGTAAACCATGAAAAAACATTTCTTGCTGATGCTGCTATTGTCACTGTTCCCCTTGGTGTTCTCAAGGCCAAAATCATCAAATTTGAACCAAGGCTTCCAGACTGGAAAGAAGAAGCAATAGACGGAATTGGAATTGGGACCGAGAACAAAATTGTTCTGCATTTTGACAAGGTTTTCTGGCCAAATGTGGAGTTTCTTGGAGTTGTCTCATCTAGTGCATATGGTTGCAGCTATTTTCTTAATCTTCACAAGGCAACTGGCAATCCAGTTCTTGTCTACATGCCTGCAGGTCGTCTTGCGTATGACATTCAGAAAATGTGTGATGAAGATGCTGCTAAATTTGCTTTTAGTCAGCTAAAAAGAATCCTCTCTGATGCAACTGAACCGGTATGCTTTCTCTCTAGATCCTTTGTTGCATTGTTTTTATTGTCACTTTCTAGTGTATTATTTTTCAGTGCTTCAAGATGTGAAACTTGAATGTTTGGTTGAGCTGCTTCGATTTTGTATATGGTTTATGAATTTTCATTCCTAGATTTTGCCACTTTGTCATGATGCTGTAGCAATGCTTCAAGGAAAAACAATTTTAGTTTTTTTGTTTAATCAATGGAATCATCATGTATCAATTTCAAGCAGTGACATTGCAATTCGGAAGGGATTTTTTAAAGAAATGTACAGCCTCCTTTTGTTAAAAGCAAGTACAAACTCTTGGGAGAATGACTCCACTGATTGGTTTCTTATTCTTGGATTTCAGATTCAATATCTTGTGTCACACTGGGGGGTGGATGAGAACTCGCTTGGCTCGTATAGCTACGACGCAGTTGGCAAACCTCGTGAATATTTCTCAAGATTGCGCATCCCCGTGGACAACCTCTTCTTTGCTGGAGAAGCTACATGCAACAAGTATACAGGCACTGTCCATGGTGCTTTCTCCACTGGGTTGATGGCGGCTGAAGAGTGTCGGATACGGGTCCTAGAAAAATATGGAGACCCAGACAGTCTAGAGATGTTCCACCCAGCCATGGGGGAAGTAGCTGCATCAATCTCTGCCCCGTTGCTCATCTCCCGCATGTAACATATATGCCTATCACCTAATTGCTAGTGTTAGCAGAGGTAGTACTTCTCTAACCATTCCATGCATTGCCTGAAATTGACTTAGGAAAGTTTTAAGTTTTCCTTCGAACTTTTTGAGCATTTGGTGTGGCTTATGGGCTACAATGTGACACGACTTCTGTATTAAAATAATAATAATAAATGACAAGGAGGGTAAACCTCGAAACCTCATCATATGTACTCTCAAAGCTAAATAAGAAACCTGTGTGTTGCTTAATACTATTGCAGCTGTTCAACTTGCAATTCAACTGTTGGATTTGACCTTGTCCTGACAGATATGTCAATTCTTTTACATATATCTCAAGGATATTTACTTTTATTTGCTTAGACAAGTCACTCACTAATCTCAAACTATAATAATATATTCTTCCATTTATCATTACTAGTTCTACCAATTACAAACTTACAAGATATCAGTCTAGAATTCATCCATTCACTTGATAGTTATCCTTTTGTCTATCTTTAGCAAGACTAGTTTGTATGTTTTATGATGTATGAATAATTTAATATTTTTTAATTGGATTTGTATGGTATCAATACTAAGTGTAAATTTAAAATCTCTAAAATTAACATTCATGTAAAATTATATTTGATATAAGAAATTATAATTACACATTCTGTAAACTTGGTCAATTAATGGGCCATGTATC
Organism: Boesenbergia rotunda; assembly: GCA_024364735.1. NCBI lineage: Eukaryota > Viridiplantae > Streptophyta > Magnoliopsida > Zingiberales > Zingiberaceae > Boesenbergia > Boesenbergia rotunda. Next base: position 138,679 of record JAGFNQ010008981.1, on the reverse strand, counting down.
AAAGTAAAACCTAGTTATATGAGCTTGGTGCAAATCGATCGATTTGTATTGAAAAAATAATTGAAGGATTTTTCATTAATCTTAGATAATTAAGGTGCTTTATTTTTCATAATAATATAATCATCACAATTGATTTTTTTTCCTTTAAAGCTAAATTTAATAATAATTCTCCATTAACCCCTGTCTCCACTTAGGTAATTAATCATAAAGGTGAAGAGGAAACACACTCTTGATATATAGCACAAATGTTCATACTAGCTAAAACCCTAGGAAACCCCTCAATCCATTAATTTTTTTAAACTCATTTTTCAGCTACCTTTTATTTGTTTAATTATATATGCTCATTAGAACTTATTAGATTACATGTGTTTAGGAATTAATTCTATTTTTAAATATTTCAGTTTTTTATTATTATGGTTAAGCTTTAGTAAAAACCACATTAGTATCCATAATCTATTTCTAGAATCTTGGTCAGTTTATTAACTACCTTTTAGGATAAGTACAATTATAATAGAAGTTATGGAAGTTATGTCTATGACTTTATATTGTAAAGACTTCTTTTGTTCTAATGAAATGGATTCCCGTTCTTAAGAGATTTATTTTCTCTTCTGACCATCTTTCTCTTGTTTTCCTATTACGAAAACTAACATTTGGTATCAGAGTGGCTTCTTGAGGGACCTGTGAGAAATTTGAAAATAATGGAGACTGAAGTCACTTTTTCTACTGTTGCACCATCAGTTTTTGATGGAGAAAATTACCAGATGTGGGCTGTTCGTATGGAGGCGTATCTAGAAGCCTTGGATCTATGGGATGCAGTAGAAGAAGACTACGAAATTCCTGGTCTTCCACCAAATCCTACCATGGCACAAATCAAAGTACATAAAGACAAGAAGACAAAGAAATCAAGAGCAAAGGCATGTATGTTTGCTGCAGTTTCAGCCACCATCTTCACTCGAATTATGTCTCTAAAATCAGCATATGAGATATGGAATTATCTCAAGACAGAATATGAGGGAGATGAAAGAATCAAAGGAATGCAAGTTTTAAACTTGATTCGTGATTTTGAATTGCAGAAAATGAAGGACAATGAATCCATCAAGGAATACTCGGACAGATTGCTTAATATTGCAAATCGTATCAGATTACTCGGTTCTATTTTTCCAGATTCAAGAATTGTTGAAAAAATTCTTGTAACTGCACCTGAAAGGTTTGAAGCTTCAATCACAACACTTGAAAATACAAAGGATGTGTCTAGCATCACACTTGCTCAACTTCTAAATGCACTGCAAGCACAGGAGCAAAGAAGATCGATGAGACAAGATAATGCTATTGAAGGAGCTTTACCAGTTAAGCATGATAATGCTAAAAATTTCAGGAAGAAGAATTACAAGAAAAGTCAAGGTTCCAGCGAAGAATCTGTAAACAGCAACAAGAATAAATTTGGAAAAAAGAAGGGACCATATTCTCCTTGTCAACATTGTGGTAAAAAATCGCATCCACCTCACAAGTGTTGGAGACGACCAGATGCTAAATGTACAAGTTGTGGTAAGATGGGACATGAAGCCATAATCTGTAAAAACAAAAGAAAACAAGATGAAGAAGCTAAGGTTGTTAATGAAGAGGAGGAGGATCAACTTTTTGTTGCTTCTTGCTACTTAAGCAATGAAACTAGTGAAGATTGGTTGATTGATAGCGGATGTACTAACCATATGACGAATGACAAGGAACTTTTTCGAGAGTTGAAACCAACTAATATCACCAAAGTTCGAGTTGGAAATGGTGATTGTATTCCTGTCAAAGGAAAAGGTACTATTGCAATTGAAAGCTATTTAGGTACAAAACTTATTCATGATGTTCTATTTGTACCTGAAATTGATCAAAACTTATTAAGTGTTGGTCAATTACTTGAAAATGGATTTAAGGTTCTGTTTGAAGACTATTATTGCTTGATTAAGGATGCATCTAATTAAGAAATCTTCAAAGTGAGAGTGACAGGTAGGATTTTCACATTAAATCCATTGGAAGAGGAGCATGCTGCATTATCAGCAAAAGGGAAAATCACAGAAACTTGGCACAAGAGACTTGGTCACTATCATCATCACGGGCTGTTACAATTGAAAGCAAAAAATATGGCACTCAATATTCCTGAGTTCGATGATCGATTATCAAGTTGTAAAGCATGTCAACTTGGAAAGCAACATAGAAAACTATTTCCAACAACGGCATGGAGAGCATCAAAGAAGTTGTAATTGATTCATACGGATCTTTGCGGACCTCAAAGAACACCTTCTTTAAAAGGTAGTCTTTATTATGTTATATTCATCGATGACTTTACTAGAATGTGTTGGATTTCTTTTTTGAAATTCAAATCAGAAGTTGCTCAAGTTTTCTGGAACTTCAAAGCTAAAGTTGAAAATGAAAGTGGCTGCAAAATTCAAATTGTGAGATCGGACAACGGTAAAGAATATACTTCTACCGAGTTTAATCAATTTTGTGAGAATGCGGGCATTGAACATCAACTTACAGCTCCCTACACTCCACAACAAAATGGTGTTAGTGAAAGAAGAAACAGATATATCATGGAGATGACGAGATGCATGCTACATGAGAAAAATCTGCCCAAGAAATTTTGGGCAGAGGCTGCAAATACAACTATTTTTCTCCAAAATAGATTACCTACAAAGGCTTTGAGTGATCAAACTCCTTTTGAAGCATGGTATGGTCATAAACCATCTCTGAAATTTTTAAGAATTTTCGGTTGTTTGTGTTTTACTCACATTCCACAGAGTAAAAGAGATAAGTTGGATAAAAGAGCATCACCAGGAATCTTTATAGGTTACAGCACAACTAGTAAAGCCTATAAAATTTTTCAGCCACAGTCTGAAAATATTTTAATAAGCAGAGATGTTCACTTTATGGAAGATGAAGAATGGAATTGGAATGATGAAACACAAGAGAATGGGACACTCAAAGACTCAAGTGTCAAAAGGTTCGATATTTATCTAGAGGCCGATGAAATGGTAGACCATACTCTTGTGAGAGGTACTCGATTACTTTCTGAAATTTATGAACGATGTAATATTGCTATTTATGAGCCTGCAGATTTTGAGGAAGCAAGAAAAGATCAAAACTGGATCTTTGCAATGAAGGAGGAGATATCTATGATTGAAAAGAACAAAACTTGGATTCTTGTTGATAAGCCTCAAGAAAGAAAAGTAATTGGTGTTAAATGGATATACAGAACAAAGCTAAATCCAGATGGTTCTATCAACAAGTACAAAGCAAGACTTGTTGTTAAAGGGTACGCTCAGACATTTGGAGTGGATTATTCAGATACATTTGCACCTGTTGCACGACTTGACACCATTAGATTGCTACTTGCTATAGCAGCTCAGAAAAATTGGAAAGTTTACCAACTTAATGTCAAGTCTGCATTTTTAAATGGTTTCTTACAAGAAGAGATCTTTATTGAGCAACCACAAAGCTTAGTGAAAGAGGGCGAAGAAGACAAGGTTTATCTCCTTAAGAAGGCACTATATGGTCTAAAGCAAGCTCCAAGAGCTTGGTACAACAGAGTTGATGAATATCTGCTAAATTTTGGGTTCTCTAAAAGCCTATCAGAGTCTACACTCTATGTTAAAGAAGTTGGAGCAGATATACTAATCATATCACTTTATGTTGATGATTTGCTCGTAACAGGAAATAACATGGATATCATTGAGAAATTTAAGCAAGAGATGATGAAGGTGTTTGAGATGACAGATCTCGGTTTGATGTCATTCTTTCTTGGAATAGAAATCAAACAAGATAACAATGAAATCTTCGTTTGTCAAAAGAAGTATGCCAAGGAAATCTTAAAAAAATTCAAGCTTGAAAATTGCAAATCTGTTAATACTCCAATGAATCTGAAGGAAAAATTCTGTAAAGAAGATGGCAGTGAGAAGGTAGATCAGACTTATTTCAGAAGCATTATTGGTTGTTTGATATATCTTACATCAACGCGACCTGATATTTTGAATGTTGTTAGTATTCTGCCTCGCTTTATGCATTGTGCCAGTGAACTACATCTCAAGGCAGCAAAAAGGGTGATTCGATATATTAAAGGGACATATGATTTTGGAATCAAGTTCAAGAAATCTGAAATGTTCAAGTTGATTGGCTTTTCAGACAGTGATTGGGGAGGTTCCATTGATGATATGAAGAGTACTTCTGGTTATTGTTTCACTCTTGGATCGGCATTTTTTTCATGGAGCTCAAAGAAGCAAGAAATTGTTGCTCAATCAACAGCTGAAGCAGAATTTGTTGCTGCTACAGCTGCTGTGAATCAAGCTCTATGGCTGAGAAAGCTGTTAACTGATTTGAAATTAGAGGCAAGAGGCTGCACAGAGATCTTTGTGGATAATCAAGCTGCTATTGCCATTTCTAACAATCCTGTTTTTTATGGAAAAACAAAGCATTTCAACATCAAGTTATATTTCTTAAGAGAGGTGAAAAAAGATGGTATTGTTGATCTAATATACTGCAAGACAGATGATCAAGTAGCCGATATCTTCACTAAACCACTTCCAGTGAATAAGTTTGAGTTATTGAGATCGAAGCTTGGCATATGCAATTCCTAAACAAGGAGGAGTATTAGATTACATGTGTTTAGGAATTAATTCTGTTTTTAAATATTTCAATTTTTTATTATTATTGTTAAGCTTTAGTAAAAGCCACATTAGTATCCATAATCTATTTCTAGAATCTTGGTCAGTTTATTAACTACCTTTTAGGATAAGTACAGTTACAATAGAAGTTATGGAAGTTATGTCTATGATTTTATATTGTAAAGACTTCTTTTGTTCTAATGAAATGGATTCCCGTTCTTAAGAGATTTATTTTCTCTTCTGACCATCTTTCTCTTATTTTCCTATTACGAAAACTAACAGAACTTTTCCTAATTAGCAGTTATTCAGTAAACTATATATACATTGAAGGCCTCTCTCTTTATACAGTAGCTAGTTGTCCTTTTAAAGTTCTTTTGCAGAGATTTTGGTTGCCTTCTGTCTGTGACTTTTGTAATTTGTTTTTCCCTGCCACAAACCAAGTGTCCTTGCCATGACCCTAAACTAAAGCGCCCGGCAAAGGTGAAAGAAACCAACCTTGGTGTCCTTTTTAACTCTCACTTTTTCTAAGCATGCATGCATGCATGCATTGCTATATCTCAGTCTCTAATTTTGATTGTGCAAGATCAGGGCATTGACCAATCCTTCAAAATGTGTGAAAGTAAGTAAGTGCGTGAGGTTGGGTGGTAGGTTCCAATCATCCCTACTGTGTAGCTAGCTAGCTAGCTAGGTAGGTTATCATTGTGGCCGTGGCCGTGGCCTCAAAGAAAACTGAATAAATAAGTACTGCCCTGCAAATGATCAGTTCCCTTCAGAAGCTGTTTGGAAGTCATCGCCACCATCGTCCGTGGGACACAGACACACAGAGAGACTTGGATGTGTGTGAGGATTGGCAAGAGACCGTATCACGACGTACACTACCTCATGTCAAGTCCGGTTTCCGATCGAGTGGGCCGATCGAGTTTGGAACTGACCGGACACTAATGACTGACTAACTGCGTGCGTGCGTGCGTGATTCTTGAGGTTACGTACGTACCTTGCTAGCTAGCTAGCTAGCTCGATTGGCTTCGTATCAATTCAGCCTTCCTTCCTTTATTCGATCATCGCTTGTCGTTTTTCAGTGACATCAAATTAAATTTTACTGATGTAGCTAGCTAGTGATCTTTATCGCTTGTTTCACCGTTATCCAACACAGGCAGGACGCATGTTCAGTATATGATTTATTTATTTTTTTCTTTCCTTCCAAGATAGATGGAGCCAACGATGAGAAACATTTGACGTGAACGTTATGACTTTTTTTCATCAATTGTTTGAGCTAACTAGGTGAGAAGGTTGGGTTAGCCAAGAACCGGCCGGTAAGCAGTAGACCCCCTGCGCTGGCATCGCTGGCTTGCAAAAGAGTTTCAACAGTAACTTACTGTTGTTGAACCGTGTATCTAACTTTGTGAAATATAGAAATCACGTATAGTAATTTTAAAATTATCAAATCACATATTTATTTTTAATTTTATCTCTAATTAGTCGATGAAAAATTATCAATCGAGTTGAATGGATTTGGCACTTCTCGTTTTCATTACGGGTTACAAATCAATCGACCAAATTTACTTATTTTTTTAATTTAAATTGATTTTAGATAAAATTGATTAATAAATCAAACTATTTCAAATTTATATGAAATTAGTTCTTGATCCCGGTCTTGCCTACGGGTAGGTCAGCCGGGCCCACCAGCCAACCTAGCGCCATGAAGGGCTAGCAGATAGGTCGGCAAAGATATCACCAAGGGAGTCCTCGAACCCGGGAGACCTCGGAACCCTATTTAGCTAGCCATGAATGGGGTCGGTCGGGCCGACCACCCCCCTCCTAACCCAGTCGAGTGCGTAGCTGCTCACGGGCCCTAGCCGCTTCCCGACCTAGATCTAGGTCGTGCATTACAACCGGACGCGTGGCGACCCATGCTCCTATGTCATCACAGAAACTGAATTGGACAGCAATCACTCAACTAACCCTCGACTCAGGGCGTACCCTGTGCCTCCACTTTACCAGTCAGACGCGTGGCCGCTCACGCTCACTGGCCATTACCCGACCCAGTCCGCGACACTCGGACACGCCGGTCGGCGCTCAGGATACGGGCTATCTCGCCCCTACGTCCCCTATATCATTATATCCAGGGTACGACCCTGCTAACGGGGTTCGGCATGCCTTACTCATTCCTGACACTTCTTGCGGTCAATCCGCCAGTCCAGTACCTTCGTACTGCTCGAGCACCCCGCGCCATGCCGCGCCACTCCTAAGTGCTCCCTACAAGCTGACAGTTATCACCCCTGTCTCGTCAACATGTACAAGGGTTGTCAGCTCCCCCGGCTATATAAACTTCGCACTCCTCCTACCGCAGGTATGCCCAGATGCCCGCACGAGCTCTCTAATTTGCTGCCTCATTTTCAATTCAGCTCCACTATTCTGCAAGCGGATACTGACTTGACCGTCGGAGTGCCTGACCGAGGAAACCACCGGCGGGTTTACTGATGGTCGCTATTTTGCAGAGCCAGCCGGAGCGCGGTCGTCTTGCTGCCACCTCACCGGCTCGTGCCACCCGGGAGTCCATCTGGCCCAGAGGTTCACCACCTCGCTTTGCGACAGGATCAAATTTGGTGCTAGAAGAAGGGGCACACCAGCAGCTTGATCGGAAGCGAAGATGGGGGAGCCCAATCGGGTCTCGATGACCATCACTCCCGAAGAATCTGAGCACCTTTCGGCCACTCAAGCCAAGGAACCCAGCTGGGGCAGACACGTGTGGATGACCCTGTAACGTGGCCCCAAAAAGCCCAAGACGCCCACTCTATCGGAAGGTGGGGCATCCGTATCCCACCGGACGAAACTAGGCCAACTGAGGGAACAGGGTGACGAAAGGAGTATGTATGGTCTTATGCTAGGCAGCCGATAAAGAGCTCTCACCTTTTGGGCTAGTAAAAGGGTGTATTTTTTGCAATCTCCGCGCGGCTGAAAAGAGGACAAACCTATAAGATGTGTATACTGAAAGACATGACTTTTATTATATGAACATCTTTTATGAAAAGAGAATCACACTACACTAGGTGTTTGTTTATAATAGTACATACACGAAGTCCCATTGCTTAGCATTGTAGATAACATGGTGTGTGGTGTCACACGGAAGATCATGTTATCAGTGCCTTACTTAGCATAAATAAAGGCTCACAACCTAGATGGAATTGGACAACCCATCGGGATGGTTGTAGTGTAGTTAGGTATGATTAGTCTTGACCATAGGACTACACTAGTGTGCTATGAGTACATTGAGTAGGACCAAAATCCGAGGTTATCCGATTTGTACTGACTAGATAATTGGATAGGACCTCAGTTGTTATTATGGAGTACGATCCTTTAATCCCGAAATAATATCGGACATATATTATTAACTATTGTTTCTTTGATTTATCAATGGGCGAGATCTATTCTGTTAGATCGACGGACCCGGTAAGTTGGGAAATAATATTAATAATATGATGTGCCGATGATTATTGACAGAATCCGTGTCATGAAGAGTCAGGATGATGATGCCCCCTTGATGAGTTCAAAAGGTTCATCGTGCCAAACCCTGTAGGTGGATTTGATCCGCCATGCTGATAAGGTTGAGTGGTACTAATCAAGGATCCAGAAGTTAATTAATTTAAATTGTCAGTAATTTAATTAATTAACGGGCATGCGCGATCTTAAACACGGGGGGATGAACGACTCGTAATATGTGGAGCCCATATGAAAATATAGGGGTTGGTGAGGTGAGTTCAATTAGGATCCTTTAGTGGAATGGATCCTAATTAATGGATCGGGTTTGGATCCATTAGAGGGCCAAGAACCAACTCCTCCTCTTGGTCTCTGCCTTAGCCCTATAAATACCCTATGAGATCAAGAAACCAAACCAATTAATCAAACCCAAGAGCCAAGGAAAAACCCTCCCCCTCTCCCTCTCTCTTCCTCTGTCAGCGCCGACTAGGGAGAAGGGTTCTCCCTTCGGTTTCCTTGATTCCTCCTCCACCAAGCTTCGGCCGAGACTCAAGGAAGCAAGGTAGGAATCTCTTCTACCTTTCTTGAGGCTCGGGAAGGGCTGAGGAGGCGTCGGCGAGGTGAAGAAGGTGGCGCAAGGGTCACCTTGTGGCGGCGGCGCAAAAGGGAAGAAGAAGGGGTTTTGTGGCTGAGAAGAAGGTTGTTCCTTGTCTTCTTCTTCTTCTTCATTTTCCTCTCAAGGTGTATCGTCGATCCGGAGGGCTTGGAGCCAGCTCCGACGGATGGTGGCGCAAAAGGAGGGGAGGAGGTCTCGGCGGCGCAAACCCTAGGGTTTAGGGTTTTGTGGCCGGTTGAAGAAGGGGTTTGGTTGGGGCTTTTGGTGATCTCAGATCACGGTAGATCGTCGCCCACACGATGTCCACGAAGGGAGGGACATAAGGTAGAAGACCGTGAGGTGATTGGAAAGGTATAACTTTCCATAAGCTCTTTTGTATTTCCTTGTCGTACATGTGTTGTGTGGATATGTCTCGTCATTTTATGTGTAAGAATTTCATGTTTTGCTTGCAAAATATATTTAATAAATTCTTAACTGGACCCCGACCATAAACGCAAAAGTCGGCGATCACCTCGTTGCCTTTTCCGCGGTCGAACGATTGAGCAAAGTGCAAGGCCAATTTTGGTAATTGGCTAAGTTGCAACTTTGGATCGTTCGATACGACACGAGACGGTCGATGGGAGACGTCTCTCTTTTCGGATTAAATTTTAATCCGTAGGCATGGAGAGGTTTCTCGGATCAACCAGGTATTCGCTTAGGAAACCCGCCAAGCCATACCCAACAATTGGTATCAGAGCTGAGGTTTCCGGCTTTGTGTGTTTAGGATTGGTTATTTTTGCAATTTTTCATACAATTCTATTTTGATGATGCGTGGATGTATGTAGCCTAACTTTGTGTTGCAGGCACGAGATTCCAACTTCATGGCCAAAATATTATTTGTGTGAATGTGTGCAATTTTTGTAATAATTTAATCCTCGGGGTTGACGAGGATAGGTATATAATTTTTTGTAATTAAATACGGCACATGTTTAGCCGAGTTTTTTATTTTACAGTTGATCTAGATTTCATGTACACTCCCTTGTGGAGTATAAGATCAATGTAATTAATTAACTCTTCATTTCGGCACGGAGAACCCTCAAGGTAGCATGCGCAGAAGACGGAGAAGTGGACGAAATGACAGCACGACTGGAGGCACAAGAGAGACCAAGGGGCCATGAAAGTTGAAAAATCTAGGATTTTTCACTATTATTGTTTTCATGATGTTGGTTCTGTGCTTGGTTGTGTGGTAGTGCTAGAAAATTCCTCGAGATAAATTACTAAGTGGGAGAGGGACCCTAAGGGTCCCACGACTTCCATTACAATTCGATAAGTGATGTAAACAAGCTTACGCGTCGGCTTTGAGTGCCTTCCTCCCCATCGGATGGACTTGTTATGCGAATCACTGGATCGGAAAAGACTGTAGAAAATTATTGAAGAGCGTGTAGACTTCCCCATCGGAAGACACATAATTCGAAATAATTTTCTTGGTGTCGTGTAATGTGCACACTTAGATGCGAATAATAGTATCCTCCCCATCGGAGTCACTGCTGTTATTCTGCAGAGCCGAAGGAAACCAACTGTTGATCTTATTTGTCAAAAAGTTAGGTTGACAAGATAGTAAGATCAATGGGTAAAACCTCCTCTGACGAATGTAGGGATTTGTATACGTCCACACCATCGTGGCATGCGAATTTCTCGGTGTACAGGGGTGTTGGTGAAATTCAAAAATTAATTATTTTGAGGAATCAATTTATTTTCGATTTCTAAAGTAGTGTATGTTGTGATTCTCAGGTTTTTCATAAATGGATTTTACTCCACTTGCAACCATTCTTAAGGACAAGAAACTTACTGGCCCTAATTATATTGATTGGAAGAGGAACCTAGACATTGTCCTCACTGCTGAGGAGTACAAATTTGTACTCTTCGAAGAATGTCCGGAAAAGCCTAGAGAAGACTCTGGTGAAAAGTTGAGGGAGCGTTATAGGAAGTAGAAAAAGGCAGATGAGATGGCGCGGTGTTACATTTTGGCATCAATGTCGAATGTGCTGCAACATTAGCATCAGGCCATGCCCACTGCCAGTGACATGATGCTGAACCTCAAGGACCTCTTCGGGCACCAAGGTCGAGCTGCAAGGCAAAGTGCGATGAAGAGTCTGATGCCAACCACTATGGTTGAAGGGACACCCGTTAGGGAGCATGTCCTAAAGATGATGGCTCATCTCAATCAGATTGAGGTTCTTGGAGCTGAAATCGATGGGGAATCCCAGGTCGATATCATACTCTAGTATCTACCGAAGAGTTTTGAGCAATTCAACCTCAACTATAATATGAATAAGAAGAATTATACATTGGGTGAACTGCTAGGAGAACTAACGGCAGTGGAGGCACTTTTTCAGAAGAACACACATGCCTTAGTAACTCAAAAGGTTTCTACTTCTGAGCCGAAAGGTAGGAAGAAGAAGAAACGAGGAGGGTTCAAGAAGGTAGGTGCATCGTAAGGACCCCGGATTGGTGTGAAGAGGCCAAAGGGCAGGTGCTTCACATGCAAGGAAACTGGGCACTGGAAGGCGGACTGTCCTCATCGTAAAAGCAAAGGTATTTCTTCAGCCTTAGTCGTTGAAATATGTTTGGTGGTGCTACTACCAGTACCTGGTGTGTAGATACAGGAGTCACTGACCATGTCTGCAACACTTTGCAGGGGTTCCAGGAAACCCGACGGCTGGCGAATGAAGAAATAATGGTCTACATGGGCAATGCTACAAGGGTAGCAGCAGTAGTAGTGGGAGTTTTTGTAGGACCGGTGCCGTCGATAGAGGGGGGGTGAATATCGATCGTGAAAAAATCTTCGCGAGAACTTCGTTCGTAAAACTAATCAGATCGTTAGTGTAGCGGAAAATAAAAACAAAAAGAACTCAGGTACACAACGGATTTTTACTTGGTTCCCGACCCCCCAGGGTCAGTACATCCAAGGCCTATGCACGGGAACGCCCGTCAACTATTGGTCTCCTTTCTGGACTTTTCGGAGGCGGAGAACCCCGACTTACAGTGCAATATTACAATCAAAATATAATGAAAACTAATTGCAGTATAATTAAAGCAAACCGAATAGAACAAGTTTGAAAACTCGGCCGATCTGGACCTCCGAAGTGCCGCGCACTTCCTCCTGGAGCCTCCCGGTCGTAGAGCCTCGTTTCTAGCGCGTTGCTGTCGATCAGAATGCTTGGAATGGTTCTTGGAAGTCGTGTCTGAAGCAGAGGGGTCGAAGCCCCTTATATAGGCCTCCTGGGGGCGCCCTGGACGCTGGGGGCGCCCCGGAAGACTCGGTCAAACCTTATCCTTGCGCCTACCTCGCCGCAGGTGATAGGATCATTGACCAGGGCGGCCTGGATGCTCCGGGCGCCCCTGTGAGGGCTTATCCTGTGTTCTGACTTCGAAACAACAAAACAGCTACGAATCCGGGCGCCCCGGACGCTCCGGGCGCCCCGGTTGACACCTGTTCTGCCTGCTTCACCATGACTGCATATTTAAGCTTTACCTGGGCGCGCCCCCACTGCTGGGGGCGACCTGGTTGCATGGGGGCGCCCCCAATGATGGGGGTGCCTTGCTTAGGGCTTCTAGCTGCTTACAACCTCTTTCACTCTTGGTACCTGCAAGATACATAACCACATAGCACGTATACATATAATTTTGGTCTTAAGGACTTGGTTCGGACTTCGTATTTGCACGAAACCCAGGTCGAACCAGCACGAGTTCCTATCCCCGAGAACTCGCCCTTCACCTACTCCTTTCAGGAGACGGTTGCCACCCAGTCCTTCGGGTGAACTTTTGCTTAGCTTCCGATACCTTCGGACCTCGAGACGCCCAAACCCTGACCCGTCTCTACTCCTGTCCTTAGTCATTGCTCAGCTAAGTTGCTTAGTCCCTCGGACCAAGTCTTCATTCCCTAGCAGTCCTTCGCTAGGTCTTCTATGCCTAGCAGCCCTTCGCTTAGGTGCCTAGCAGCCCTTCTCTAGGTCTTCTATGCCTAGTAGTCCTTCACTAGGTGCCTAGCAGCCCTTCGCTAGGTCTTAGGGTTACGATACCTAGCAGCCCTTCGATAGGTGCCTAGCAGCCCTTCGCTAGGTCTTGGGGTTTCGATACCTAGCAGCCCTTCGCTAGGTGCCTAGCAGTCATTCGCTAGGTCTTGGGGTTTCGATACCTAGCAGCCCTTCGCTAGGTGCCTAGCAGCCCTTCGCTAGGACTTGGGGTTTCGATACCTAGCAGCCTTTCGCTAGGTGCCCAGTAGCCCTTCGCTGGGACTTAGGGTTTCGATGCCTAGATTAACTAGGACTTTTCTTCAGCTTAGTTTACTTCTTTTTTTGCTCCCCTTTGTCTGTTCAATATATCACTGACTTAAGTGAATTGTCAAACATTAAAATACTTAAAGAGGAACATCATTGATGCAACTTGCACCAACAATCTCCCCCTTTTTGATGTTTGACAATAACTTAAGTTAGATTGATTTAAAGGGGCTAACTTACTGTCTTTGGGAAAAAGTGATATGAGTTTTGAAACTCCATTTTTGATTTTTGGGAGAACATTTTCCTAACTTCTAACTTAAGCACACCTCTCCCCCTTTGTCATACATAAAAAAAAGTCAAAAAATACTTGCACCAACAATGAACACCTTTGGTTCTTTTTGAAGATGCTAATAAATTTTTGAAAGCATAGCATAAAACTAATACTTAAGTATTTTGAATTCAGAAAAGATAATTTTTTTGAGAAAATACCAGATTTTTGAAGGTTTTGAAAGAATAGATTGAGCAGTTTTGAAAGATATTTTGAAAAATGATCTTTTGAAGGTTTTGAGAGAATAGATTGAGCAGTTTTGAAAGATATTTTGAAAAATATAAGTTTTTCTGACAAATATTATACATATTTTGCAAGTACTAACTATTTTTGAAAAAGATGAGACTTTGAAAAATATAAGTAATTTTTGCAAAGAATTATGCATTTTGAAGGTATACTATTTTACTTGACTTGGTTTCTTTTCCAGTCTGACACAATCCTAGGAAATCTTGTTAACTTACAAGAACATTTTCCTAAGTGTCCTGGAAATTTTTCAAACTCAAGTAAATATAAAAATAATTGCATAAGTCACAGAACTTCAGAAAAATAGTGAGTATATTTTGAAAAATGAACAAATTTTTGAAGTCATAATACTTGATTTGGTTTATCTTCCAGTCTGACACAATCATAGGAAACCTTGTTGACTACAAGGACATTTTTCTAAGTGTTCTGGAGAATTTTCCAACTCAAGCTAAACATTATTTCAAATTTTTAAAAATAATAGTATATATTTTTGTTTTGGGAAAATTAATAGTATTTTGAATGAATACTTACGTTTTCAACAGGATTTGAAAGTACCGCGCATGAAAACATTTGAAATATTCAATAAGTCTTTTAATTTGACCTCCCCCTAAACTTGACCCAGTCCTGGGAAGCTTGTTGACCACAAGTACTCTTCCTCTGAGTCTTAAGGTTTGATTCAGATCAAAAGAATAATAATTTTCAAAATAATTTAACACTTGTTAGACTCCCCCTAAATTTGACACGTCCTAGGAGTCCTTGAAGATCATAAAATGGACCTTTCTGTTGGTGCAAGTTGCATCAATGATGTTCTCCTTTATGTGTTTTAATGTTTGACAATGTACTTAAGTCAGTAATATGTTGAACAGACAAAGGGGAGCGAAGGAAAAGTAACCTAAGCCTGAGAAAAGTCCTAGTTAAGCTAGGCATGGAAACCCTAAGACCTAGCGAAGGGCTGCTAGGCTCTGGCGAAGGGCTGCCAGAACGAAAAAGACCTAGCGAAGGGCTGCTAGGCTCTGGCGAAGGGTTGCCAGAAAGAAAAGACCTAGCGAAGGGCTGCTAGGCACCTGACGAAGGGCTGTCAGGAAAATAAGTCCTAGCGAAGGGCTGCTGGGCACCTGACGAAGGGCTGTCAGGGAAACAAGACCTAGCGAAGGGCTGCTAGGCACCAAGCGAAGGGATGCTTGGTATCCAAGACCTAGCGAAGGGCGGCTAGGCAAAAGTCCACCCGAAGGACCGGGCGGCAACCGTCTCCTGAAAGGAGTAGGTGAAAGGCGCCTTCTCGGGGGTAAGAGTTTGCGTCGGTTCGACCTAGGGTTTCGTGCAAATCCGAAGTCCGAACCAAGTCCTTAAGCTTAATATTATATGCATATATGCTTTGTGTTTGTGTATCTTGCAGGTAACAAGAACCGGAGACAAAGCAAGCCTTGCAGTGTTAATGCTGGGTGTTGCCCCAGTGTTGGGGGCGCCCCCAGTGTTGGGGGCGCCCCCATGCAACCAGGGCGCCCCCAGCAAGGGGGGCACCCCCAGGTGGACCTAAACATGCAGTTCCCGTGAAGCAGGGTGACAGGTGTCAACCGGGGCGCCCGGAGCGTCCGGGGCGCCCTGATTAGTAGCTGTTTTGCTGTTTCGAAGATAGAACACAGGATAAGCCTCCACGGGGGCGCCTGGAGCATCCGAGGCGCCCTGGTCAAAGATCTTATCCCCTGCGGCGAGGTAGGCGCAAGGATAAGTGTTGACCGAGTCATCCGGGGCGCCCCCAGCGACCGGGGCGCCCCCAGGAGGCCTATATAAGGGGTCTCGACCCCTCAGCTTCAAACACACTTTCTAACTGCGAATTTGATCATTCCGACCGACGACAACGCGCTAAAGACGAGGTTCTACGACCGGGAGGCTCCAGGAGGAAGTGCGCTGCACTTCGGAGGTCCAGATCGGCCGAGCTTCACATTTGTTGTGTTCGGTTTGCTTTTAAAGTTACTGTTTTCATTTTCAATACTTGTGTTTGTAACTTCCGCACTGTAAGTCGGGTTTCTCCGCCTCCGGAAATTCCTGAAAGGAGACTACTAGTGGACTCAACGCCGAGTACATAGGCCTTGGACGTACTGACCCTGGGGGGTTGGGAACCAAGTAAATAAACCTGCTGTGTCTCTGTTTTACTTTAGTTTTAGTTTTATGTTTCCGCTGCACTAACGTTCTGAGTCCAGAAGTCTTACGAAATATTTACGAAAGGTTTCACGATCGATATTCACCCCCCCTCTATCGACATCTCTCGATCCTACACTTTCCTCTGTGTCTTTAGGGTTTATCAAAGTCAAAGAAACGATAATTTTCAAGTAGATAAATTTTGAAGCCATAATTTGGAAAGAAGATAATTTTGAAAACATATGTAATGCAAATTAAGGTGCAGTTTTCGAAAAATATTTTTAATAAAAAGAACAAAACACTCCCCCTGCATCCAACACCGTTTGACTCTAACTAAGTGCCTTAAGGAACTTTAGTGTTGTCCTAAGAGGCTTGTGTCTAATTGAGTGAGTCAAACAATTTTCAAAGGATATAATTTTTGAAGACATATAATGTATATTCAATTAGACAAGCATGAATTCCATAAAAACATTATTATGTTGAAGCACTATTTTGAAAATATATTTTTAGGAAAATATTCTAACCATTTTGAAAAACAATTTTGAAAAAACATTTTTCAATTCATTAGTTCTTAGCATCTCACCCATTTTAGATGTATCAATACAACAAGCATAGTTGTCTTATAGGTGTATTGTGAGATGCTTGAATCATTTTTCTTAATTTATTTTTAATTCTAAGATTTAATTGAAGCTTGTGTTAGATTTGAATTTGACAAGAAGAAACTTGAATTTGAATTTCAAAAATTGGCTTCCAGGTCTTGGCGAGGCACTAGGCCTTCTTTGGCTATAGCCTTATTGGATCATTAATCCTTTCCTTGACAAAGCCTTTTAATGAAATTTCATTTTCAAAATTACTTTTTGAAAAATTCTGGTCTAACTAGTTTGGGTCTTGGATCGGTAGCTTCGGCTAGTTCCTCCAAGATGGCTTCCCTAACGTACTATCATCTCACCGTCACCCAATACTAGGTTGATCAAGTTTCAATTATTCTTTTTCTTATAGCTGTTCTAATATATGCATAAAATTTAAATATGAATGACATGTCATATAACAAGAAGTAGCAGATGCATGACATGACAATTATGCACGGGTCAAACAATTCAAATCATTTTATTTAAGTTTCTAAAAATGTATCAAATTCCCGATTTGATACAAGTCGTGTGAACCCGCGAATATGTCATCCCACTTTAACATATTTAATGTTATTAATTTTAACTGTTACAGTTTGGGTAAAATTTTATTTTAGTTTGAGTTTAAATTAGTTAAGATTTTAGTTGGATTCAGGTTAATTAAGAATTAATTGATGTTGAATTAGAAATCAATTGATGTTGAATTAGTTTAAGTTTGAATTGATTAGGATTTAAAGTGAATTTACTTAGAGTTTTAATTTAATTTAATTAGAATTTTAATTTAATTTTAATACGAATTTAATTAAGTTTTAATTAAGGGTTAATTTAAATTTAATTAAAGTTTAATTTGAAATTAAGATTTAGTTTAATTTAATTCATATTTAATTTGAAATTAAGATTTAATTTAATTTAAATCAGATTTAATTTGAATTTAATTAAGATTTAATTTAATTAAGATTTAATTTGAATTTAATTAAGATTTAATTTGAATTTAATTAAGATTTAATTTAATTAAGATTTAATTTGAATTTAATTAAGATTTAATTTAATTTAATTAAGATTTAATTTGAATTTAATTAAGATTTAATTTAATTAAGATTTAATTTGAATTTAATTAAGATTTAATTTAATTTAATTAAGATTTAATTTGAATTTAATTAAGATTTAATTTAAATTTAATTAAGATTTAATTTAATTTAGATTTAATTTGAATTTAATTAAGATTTAATTTGAATTTAATTAAGATTTAATTTAATTTAATTATGATTTAATTTAAATTTAATTAAGATTGAATTTGAATTTAATTAAGATTTAATTTGAATTTAATTAAGATTTAATTTGAATTTAATTAAGATTGAATTTGAATTTAATTAAGATTTAATTTAATTAAGATTTAATTAACAATTGTGGGTTTAAATTCATCATTTTCATTATTTCGAAAATTTCTTCTTCATTTTTATCTTTCTTTTCAAGTTTTTCTAATAATTTTGATTTATTTGAGTTTTTATAATTTTTATTGATTATGACCTTTATCTTAGATAGTTCCATATCCTCCTTAGGATTAGATTTTTCAATATCCTCACAGTAGGTGGAGTAAATTGGACCACTAGTTAGAGTTTTATAATAATATTCAATATTATCTATAATTAAATTATTATCTAGGAGAATTTTATCTTTACCATTATCCTTAGAATTATCCTCAGATATATTTTCAACATTAATCTCTAGATTATCTTTAAGATTTTCAGAGTTAATTTCTGAATTAATCTTGAGATTTTCAGGATAAATTTCGTATTTATCCTTAAAATATTCAAATTTGAATTCGGATTTATCCTTAGGATATTCAAATTTGAATTCGGATTTATCCTTAGGATTAATTTTGTCTGAATTAAAATTATCAGAGTTAATTTTATCAGAAAAATTATCAGAATTAATTATATCAGAAAAATTATCAGAATTAATTTTATTAGATAAATTATCAGAATTAATTTTATCAGATAAATTATAAGAGTTAATTTTATCAGATAAATTATCAGAGTTAATTTTATCAGATAAATTATCAGAGTTAATTTTATCAGATAAATTATCAGAGTTAATTTTATCAGATAAATTATCAGATTTAATTTTATCAGATAAATTATCAGAGTTAATTTTATCAATTTCTGAATTGATATTCTGAATTAAACAATTAATTTCTAATATTTTGGTCATATTCATGTTTTTGTAATTTAACATGCAAAAAGCTAATTTTACTATGCAGTAAATCTACTTTGTCAGAAAAATAAACTACTTTATCACATGGCAGTGCAGGAACTTGTAAAACTTCTGGAATATAAATCTTGTGTACCTTTGCCGGACACTTGTTTTTGTAATGTCCGTATTTCTCGCACTTGAAGCATTGCACGTGATCCTTGTTTTTCCGGACTCCTGGCGCTGGTATCTCCTTTGCCGCCGGTGACGAACGATTTTTACGAGTAGGGTACTAATTTTTGTAGTGCCCTCTCTCCCTGCACGTGAAACAGATAATATGGAATTTACAAATGGACATTTTAAATAAAATATACCTGATTCACCCCTGGGCTCCCCCTCAACTCCTGGCGTTGTTACTCCGTCGGCGGTTAGTCCGGTGAAGAGCGGCTCGGCTCTGATACCAATTGTAGGACCGGTGCCGTCGATAGAGGGGGGGTGAATATCGATCGTGAAAAAATCTTCGCGAGAACTTCGTTCGTAAAACTAATCAGATCGTTAGTGCAGCGGAAAATAAAAACAAAAAGAACTCAGGTACACAGCGGATTTTTACTTGGTTCCCGACCCCCTAGGGTCAGTACATCCAAGGCCTATGCACGGGAACGCCCGTCCACTATTGGTCTCCTTTCCGGACTTTTCGGAGGCGGAGAAACCCGACTTACAGTGCAATATTACAATCAAAATATAATGAAAACTAATTGCAGTATAATTAAAGCAAACCGAATAGAACAAGTTTGAAAACTCGGCCGATCTGGACCTCCGAAGTGCCGCGCACTTCCTCCTGGAGCCTCCCGGTCGTAGAGCCTTGTTTCTAGCACGTTGCTGTCGGTCAAAATGCTTGGAATGGTTCTTGGAAGTCGTGTCTGAAGCAGAGGGGTCGAAGCCCCTTATATAGGCCTCCTGGGGGCGCCCTGGACGCTGGGGGCGCCCCGGAAGACTCGGTCAAACTTTATCCTTGCGCCTACCTCACCACAAGTGATAGGATCATTGACTAGGGTGCCCCGGACTCTCCGGGCGCCCCGTGAGGGCTTATCCTGTGTTCTGACTTCGAAACAGCAAAACAGCTACGAATCCGGGCGCCCCGGACGCTTCAGGCGCCCCGGTTGACACCTGTTCTGCCTGCTTCACCATGAATGCATATTTAAGCTTTACCTGGGGGCGCCCCCACTGCTGGGGGCGCCCTGGTTGCATGGGGGCGCCCCCAATGATGGGGGCGCCCTGTTTAGGGCTTCCAGCTGCTTACAACCTCTTTCACTCTTGGTACCTGCAAGATACATAACCACATAGCACGTATACATATAATTTTGGTCTTAAGGACTTGGTTCGGACTTCGAATTTGCATGAAACCCTAGGTCGAATCGGCACGAGTTCCTATCCCCGAGAACTCTCCCTTCACCTACTCCTTTCAGGAGACGGTTGCCACCCAGTCCTTCGGGGGACTTTTGCTTAGCTTCCGATACCTCCAGACCTCGAGACGCCCAAACCCTGACCCGTCTCTACTCCTGTCCTTAGTCATCGCTCAGCTATGTTGCTTAACCCCTCGGACCAAGTCTTCATTCCCTAGCAGTCCTTCGCTAGGTCTTCTATGCCTAGCAGCCCTTCGCTTAGGTGCCTAGCAGCCCTTCGGTAGGTCTTCTATGCCTAGTAGTCCTTCACTAGGTGCCTAGCAGCCCTTCGCTAGGTCTTAGGGTTACGATACCTAGCAGCCCTTCGCTAGGTGCCTAGCAGCCCTTCGCTAGGTCTTGGGGTTTCGATACCTAGCAGCCCTTCGCTAGGTGCCTAGCAGTCCTTCGCTAGGTCTTGGGGTTTCGATACCTAGCAGCCCTTCGCTAGGTGCCTAGCAGCCCTTCGCTAGGACTTGGGGTTTCGATACCTAGCAGCCCTTCGCTAGGTGCCCAGCAGCCCTTCACTGGGACTTAGGGTTTCGATGCCTAGATTAACTAGGACTTTTCTTCTGCTTAGTTTACTTCTTTTTTTGCTCCCCTTTGTCTGTTCAATATATCACTGACTTAAGTGAATTGTCAAACATTAAAATACTTAAAGAGGAACATCATTGATACAACTTGCACCAACAGTTTTTCATTTATCTTTTTAGAAAAATAAAGTCCTAGTTATGAGAGATTGCCTTTATGTACCTTCATTTAGAAAGAATTTAATTTCAGTTTCTAAATTATTCAAGGATGGATATTCTGTTACTTTTTATAATAAAGTTGTTATTAAGAGAAACAGGGAGATTATCTGTTCGGGTACGTTGGTAGGCAATCTGTATACTCTAGAACCAAAATCTTCCACGATGCACACTGAAGTAATTAACTCATCATCTAACTTGAATAAGAGAAAGGAGCCTTCTAAGATGAATCAGACATATCTTTGACACCTTAGGCTTGGTCATATTAACCTTAGTAGGATTCAAAGGTTGATAGCTGATAAGCTCTTGGGTACATTGGTGGTGGAGGATTTCTCTACCTGTGAATCCTGCTTGGAAGGGAAGATGACCAAGAGGCCTTTCAATGCTAAGGGGTATAGGGCCAAAGAGGTGTTAGAGCTGATTCATTCTGATGTATGTGGCCCTATGTCAATCCAGGCTAGAGGAGGCTTTGAATATTTCGTCACTTTTATTGACAATTATTCAAGGTATGGTTACATTTACTTGATGCGCCGTAAGTCTGAATGCTTTGATAAGTTCAAAGAATTCAAGGCTGATGTGGAGAAACATCGAGGTAAAAGTATCAAGACACCGCGATCAGATCGTGGTGGCGAGTACCTCTCTGGGGAGTTTAGGAGCTACCTGTCAGAAGCTGGGATCCAATCCCAGCTAACTACACCCGGCACATCCCAACAGAACGGAGTTGCAGAAAGAAGGAATAGGACACTTATGGAAATGGTTAGGTCAATGATGAGCTATTTAGACTTACCTGATTCATTCTGGGGATATGCTCTGGAAACGACAGTGTACATAGTAAACTTGGTTCCATCTAAGTCAGTCCCTTGTACTCCAACCGAACTGTGGACTGGGCGCAAGCCCAGTCTAGGAAATGTTCGGATTTGGGGTAGTCCAGCACACGTGCTGAAGGGAAATACTGATAAGTTGGAATCTCGTACGGAGGTACGTCTTTCGTAGGCTATCCCAGGGGAACGAAGGGTGGTCTGTTCTATAGTCCTAAGAATCAGAAGGTAATTGTTAGCACAAATGCCAGATTCTTGGAAGAGGACTATATGATGAGCCATAAGCCAAAGAGTAGACTAATGCTAGATGAGTTAAGGGGGGACATTCCGACTTCAGGACCAAGTGAACAAGAGGACACACCACAAGTCACTGTACCATGTGTCACTCAGGACACACTAGTAGTATCTTGTCGCAGTGGGAGGGTTGTGAGACAGCCTGAAAGGTACATGTTTTTGAGAGAGTCTTCGGACTTGATCCCAAGAAAACATGAACTGGATCCCTGGACCTATGACGAGGCCCTCCAAGACAAAGATGCAGATTCTTGGCAAAGGGCAATGAAATCCGAGATAGAATCAATGAATTCTAACCATGTCTGGGAGCTAGTAGAACCACACAATGGTATAAAAGCCATTGGATGCAAGTGGATCTACAAAAGAAAGAGAGGATCAGACGAGAAGGTTGAGACCTTCAAAGCAAGACTTGTTGCGAAAGGGTACACTCAGAAAGAGGGTATCGATTATGAGAAAACCTTTTGGCCAGTAGCTATGCTTAAGTCGATCCGAATTCTCTTATCTATTGCAGCTCATAAGGATTATGAGGTTTGGCAGATGGATGTCAAGACGGCCTTCCTTAACGGGAGTCTTGATGAGACCATCTACATGCAGCAACCAGAAGGTTTCATTGCCAAGGGAAAAGAGCATCTAGTGTGTAAGCTTCATCGATCTATTTATGGATTGAAGCAAGCTTCAAGGTCTTGGAACATCCGTTTTGACGAAGTAATCCAGTCATATGGGTTTACTCAAAGTCCGGATGAGTCGTGTGTATATAAGAGATGTGACGGAAACGTCGTGGTGTTTCTTGTACTTTACGTAGATGACATTTTGTTAATTGGCAACAATGTCAAAGTGTTATCAGACGTAAGGGTCTGGCTATCAAAGCAGTTTGATATGAAGGACTTGGGAGAAGCAGCACACATCCTTGGGATCAAGGTCATAAGGGATCGCTAGAAAAGGATGTTGTGCTTATCCCAAGCTTCATATGTTGACACAGTCTTGTCTCGTTTTAGCATGGAAAACTCTAAGAAGGGTTTTCTACCCTTCAGACATGGAGTCCCTCTATCCAAGGAGATGTGTCTGAAGACATCAAAGGAGATAGAGGAGATGAAGGTTGTTCCTTATGCTTCAGCGGTCGGAAGCCTCATGTATGCTATGTTATATACAAGACCTGATATCTGTTTTGCCGTGGGCATGGTTAGCAGATATCAGAGTAACCCTAGACAGGGACATTGGACAGCGGTAAATCATATATTGAAATACCTGAGACGGACTAGGGATTATATGCTGGTTTACCGGGCAGACCACTTAGTCCCAATTG
Organism: Boesenbergia rotunda; assembly: GCA_024364735.1. Lineage (NCBI taxonomy): Eukaryota > Viridiplantae > Streptophyta > Magnoliopsida > Zingiberales > Zingiberaceae > Boesenbergia > Boesenbergia rotunda. The sequence goes on along the minus strand of JAGFNQ010008981.1, from coordinate 115,558 downwards.
TTATACGGACTCAGATTTTCAGTCAGATAGGAACAAACATAAGTCTACCTCAGGTTTTGTGTTTACTTTAGGAGGTGGAGCCATTGTCAGGAGGAGTGTCAAGCATAAGTGCGTGGCGGACTCCACCATGGAAGCTGAGTATGTGGCAGCCTCAGAGGCAGCCAAAGAAGCTGTATGGCTCAGAAACTTCATGATGGACTTGGATGTGATTCCTGGTTTGCCCAGAATTGTCACAATCTTTTGTGAAAACAATGATGCAGTTGCAAACTCGAAGGAACCACGAGCCCATAAGGCGTGTAAACATATAGAGCGCAAGTACCACCTGATACGAGAAATCGTAAAGCAAGGAGAAGAGGCTGTCGCCAAGATTGCATCAGAGGACAACCTGGCAGACCCCTTCGCTAAGGCTCTTCCATCTAGAGCTTTTGACAAGCATGTGGAGGGAATGAGAGTTAGATGTATGGCAGTGGGAGAACAACAATGGCTTTAAGTATAAGTGAGAGATTGTAAGATGTGTATACTGAAAGACATGACTTTTATTATATGAACATCTTTTATGAAAAGAGAATCACACTACACTAGGTGTTTGTTTATAATAGTACATACACGAAGTCCCATTGCTTAGCATTGTAGATAACATGGTGTGTGGTGTCACACGGAGGATCATGTTATCAGTGCCTTACTTAGCATAAATAGAGGCTCACAACCTAGATGGAATTGGACAACCCATCGGGATGGTTGTAGTGTAGTCAGGTATGATTAGTCTTGACCATAGGACTACACTAGTGTGCTATGAGTACATTGAGTAGGACCGAAACCCGAGGTTATCCGATTTGTACTGACTAGATAATTGGATAGGACCTCAGTTGTTATTATGGAGTACGATCCCTTAATCCCGAAATAATATCGGGCATATATTATTAACTATTGTTTCTTTGATTTATCAATGGGCAAGATTTATTCTGTTAGATCGACGGACCCGGTAAGTTGGGAAATAATATTAATAATATGATGTGCCGATGATTATTGATAGAATTCGTGTCCTGGAGAGTCAGGATGATGATGCCCCCTTGATGAGCTCAAAAGGTTCATTGTGCCAAACCCTGCAGGTGGATTTGATCCAGCACGCTGATAAGGTTGAGTGGTACTAATCAAGGATCCAGAAGTTAATTAATTTAAATTGTCAGTAATTTAATTAATTAACGGGCATGCATGATCTTAAACACGAGGGGATAAACGACTCGTAATATGTGGAGCCCATATGAAAATATGGGGGTTGGTGAGGTGAGTTCAATTAGGATCCTTTAGTGGAATGGATCCTAATTAATGGATCGGGTTTGGATCCATTAGCGGGCCAAGAACCAACTCCTCCTCTTGGTCTCTGCCTTAGCCCTATAAATACCCTATGAGATTAAGAAATCAAACCAATTAATCAAACCCAAGAGCCAAGGAAAAACCCTCCACCTCTCCCTCTCTCTTCCTCTTTCGGCGCCGACTAGGGAGAAGGGTTCTCCCTTCGGTTTCCTTGATTCCTCCTCCACCAAGCTTCGGTCGAGACTCAAGGAAGCAAGGTAGGAATCTCTTCTACCTTGATTGAGGCTCGGGAAGGGCTGAGGAGGCGTCGGCGAGGAGAAGAAGGTGGCGCAAGGGTCACCTTGCGGCGGCGGCACAAAAGGGAAGAAGAAGGGGTTTTGAGGGGTTTTGTGGCTGAGAAGAAGGCTGTTCCTTGTCTTCTTCTTCTTCTTCATCTTCCTCTCAAGGTGTACCGCCGATCCGGAGGGCTTGGAGTCAGCTCTGGCGGACGGCGGCGCAAAAGGAGGGGAGGATGTCTCGGCGGCGCAAACCCTAGGGTTTAGGGTTTTGTGGCCGGTTGAAGAAGGGGTTTGGTTGGGGCTTTTGGTGATCTCAGATCGTGGTAGATCGTCACCCACACGACATCCGCGAAGGGAGGGACATAAGCTAGAAGACCGCGAGGTGATCAGAAAGGTATAACATTCCATAAGCTCTTTTGTATTTCCTTATGTCGTACATGTGTTGTGTGGATATGTCTCGTCATTTTATGTGTAAGAATTTTATGTTTTGCTTGCAAAATATATTTAATAAATTCTTAACTGGACCCCAACCATAAACGCAAAAGTCGGCGATCAACTCGTCGCCTTTTCCGCTGTCGAACGATTGAGCAAAGTGCAAGGCCAATTTTGGTAATTGGCTAAGTTGCAACTTTGGATCGTTCGATACAACATGAGACGGTCGATGGGAGACGACTCTCTTTTCGGATTAAATTTTAATCCGTAGGCATGGAGAGGTTTCTCGGATCAACCAGGTATTCGCTTAGGAAACCCGCCAAGCCATACCCAACAAAACCTTCTCAAGGGCATGTTAGCAACTCGCTATGTACGACCTATAAATCGGGATCCGCTCTCATTATCCCTCAGCGCGGCTCTCAGGCGATGCATGGCGGTCCACGCTCCCTGAGATGTCTCCGACAACCGGGAAGCCTCGGCGCAGCTCTCAGGTGACGCGTGGCGGTCCACGCTCCCTGAGATGTCTCCGATAACCGGGAAGCCTCGGCGCAGCTCTCAGGAGACGCGTGGCGGTCCACGCTCTCTAAGATGTCTCCGACGACCGGGAAGCCTCGGTGCGGCTCTCAGGCGACGCATGGCAGTCCATGCTCCCTGAGATGTCTTCGACGACCGGGAAGCCTCGGCGTGGCTCTCAGGCGACGCGTGGCGGTCCACGCTCCCTGAGATGTCTCCGACGACCGGGAAGCCTCGGCGCGGTTCTCAGGCTACGCGTGACGGTCCACGCTCCCTGAGATATCTCCGACGACCAGGAAGCCTCGGCGCGGCTCTCAAGAGATGCGTGGCGGTCCACGCTCCCTGAGATGTCTCCGACGATCGGGAAGCCTCAGCGCGGCTCTCAGGCGATGCGTGGCGGTCCACTCTCCCTGAGATGTCTCCGACGACCGGGAAGCCTCGGTGCGACTCTCAGGCGATGCATGGCGGTCCACGCTCCCTGAGATGTCTCCGACGATCGGGAAGCGTCGGCATTGCTCTCGGGCGACGCGTGGCGGTCCACTCTCCCTGAGAGGTCCCCCGGTCGAGAAGCTCACTCCTCGTTTCTGAACGAGCCAAACTCGGGATCTGCTCCCACTATCCCTCGGATCGACTCTCAGCCGGATGCGCGGCAGCCCACGCTCCCTGAGTGATCTCCCGACCGGGTGGCTATATTCTCGCTCCGTGCGAGCTTTCCCTCGGATCGGCTCTCGACCAGACGCATGGCGACCCACGCTCCCAGAGAGGTCTCCCGACCGGGTGGCTATATTCTCGCTCTGTGCGAGCTTTCCCTCGGATCGGCTCTCGGCCGGACGCATGGCGGCCCACGCTCCCTGAGAGATCTCCCGACCGGGTGGCTATATTCGCGCTCCGTGCGAGCTTTCCCTCGGATCGGCTCTCGGCCGGACGCGTGGTGGCCCACGCTCCCTGAGAGGTCTCCTGACCGGGTGGCTATATTCTCGCTCCGTGCGAGCTTTCCCTGGGATCAGCTCTCGGCCAGACGCGTGGCGGCCCACGCTCCCTGAGAGGTCTCCCGACCGGGTGGCTATATTCTCGCTCCGTGCGAGCATTCCCTGGGATCAGCTCTCGGCCAGACGCATGGAGGCCCACGCTCCCTGAGAGGTCTCCCGACCGGGTGGCTATATTCTTGCTCCGTGCGAGCTTTCCCTCGGATCGGCTCTCGGCCAGGCGCGTGGTGGCCCACGCTCCCTGAGAGGTCTCCCAACCGGGTGGCTATATCCTCGCTCCGTGCGAGCTTTCCCTCGGATCGTCTCTCGGCCGGACGCATGGCCGCCCACGCTCCCTGAGAGGTCTCCCGACCGGGTGGCTATATTCTCGCTCCGTGCAAGTTTTCCCTCGAATCGGCTCTCAGCCGGACGCATGGAGGCACACACTCCCTGAGAGATCCCCTGACCGGGTGGCTATATCCTCGCTCCATGCGAGCCTTACCCTAGGATTGGCTTCCAGCTCGATTCTGGGGCGTTGTCTAAACCAAGCGCCTCACTCAGGGCCCGCATACGGGCTAAGAGCAACTAAGTCCATGTAACTATGATAACCTAACTTCCTGACCAAATGCGCTTCAGCCAAACTCCCGGATGGTTCAGGGGACCATCGCGGATTTAGGATCTCCTCCGTGCTCGCCAAAGTAGGGGCCACTGAAAGAGCACTACCTACTTGCAGAATCCTAAGTGCTCAATACACACGACCCCGACATTGCGGGCGCTCGTCCACCGAAAAAAGGCAGATGAGCACACCTTCCCCCATTCGGGTCGCTCACGCTCCGGTGCCAAACACGCATGGGCAGAAGTATACAAGAACAAAGATGCGGGAAAAAGAAAGGATCATTCATAGAAGACAACTCAGCCTCAGCCTACACGAAAAATTAGAAAAGAGTAGCGCTAAACTACGGTTTAGGCGCAGACGAGGCTCAATCTCGCGTTCTCTCCCGCGCCTTGCGAGTTGCCTTCAGCTTGGCCTCCAAAGCAGCCTGATGCTTGCGCACTCATGAGAGGTCGCTTTGGCAGGCGGCTAGTTCTTCTTCCTTAGTCTTCAAGTCAGTGAGCAACGTTGCAGCCAATTGGCCAGCCTCTTGGAGCTCCGCCTTGGCTTTGGCCAGCTCCGTGTGGGCCTTTAGCTCCCGAGTCCGAGCCTGACTCTCGCTTCGCTCCAGGAAAGTGATTTGTTGTCGCATCTGGGAAGCAGTCTCCCGAGCCAAGTCCCGCTCCACTAGATGCTCCTGAAGCTGCGCCTCGACGCGAGTGACACGCCCTTGAAGGGTCAAATTCTCAGCCCGTATCGCGTTCCAGGCCTCGTCACTTGGCTGCAGTTGTGTGCAGCGGAGCTGAGCCTCCAGTGCCTCCCTTCGGGATTCTGACTGACGAAGGGACCGATACTGAGCGACAAGGGAAACACCCATGTCGTGGACTGCACCAGCTAGCTGTAAATGAAGCGAAAGGTTAGCCGAGAAAGATTCAGACAAGTAAGAGTTTTCAGAAAAACATACTTGACAAACCTCCGCCATGATGCTGTTGGCTTTGGCAATGGGGTCCTGGCGATCGAATGCCCGCAAGCCATGATACAGATGGTCGCTCAAGAGGGCATGGAGATAAACCACTCGGGTGGACCCTAGTGGCTCAGAGTCGGGGGCCTCGTAGGCAGTACGAGGGTCTGCCCGCGAAGGCAGGATTAGATGTATCGGGCTAGGGCCCATAGCCCCCTCGGGGAGAGAAGGAAGGGGGACATCAAATAACCCACCGGTTCGGGTAGAAAGGACCGTCGGTTGGACAACCCCTGGAGCGGAAGTCACAGGGATGGTTGGCGCAGGTATCAGCGGGGCAGGAATCCTCGACGAAGGAACGAGGGAGGGGGCTTTTCGCAGAGAGGAAGCAGTGGTCCCAAAAGGGGGCGAACAGGCGCCTGAGCGATCCCGACGGTGCCTAGTCTCCAGTGGATGAGGATCTGTGGTCGAAACCTGATAACTTTCATTTTGTTGATTAAACTAGGCCCTCAAATCCATGTTTTGATCCACTTTCATATGCTTAAGTTTGCATTTATATTAGGTTTCATGGATTGTCTCCATTTTGACTTAAAATTTAATTCTTTCTACATTTAAGATGTTTTGGCACTAAAATTGAATATTATTTTGTAGGTTTCAAATGATCATGGACCTGGATCAGATTGGGTCAAACTTGAGTCAGAATTGGACTCGGATCAAAGGGATCAAGCATCGGATTAACGTGGGACGTCCATTCAAGAGAACGGTTAGATTTAAGTCATCCGCCAACTTCTGATCGATCCAAGCTCAAGATAGACTTAATCAAGTACATGGATCAAGATCTGGAAGTTTGGGCCAGATCAGAGTTAATTCAGTCGTTAGATCAAGCATTAGAGGATCTAGGCCGTCCATTCAAGAGAAGGGAGGATCTGAGTCATCCGTCATAGATCTAATTGATCCGAGCTAAGGAGCAGTAGATCAGAGCCCCTGATCAAGACCTGTAGGATTTGGATCAGATCTGGCTTGATCTGACCGTTGGTTTAGTCCGAATCAATCGTAGCCGTCCAAAATTCAAAAGGAAATTTAAATGAGGAATTCCCTCTCGCCGAGCTCATCGTCGCCAGATCGCATCTCCAAGTTTTCTTCATTCTTCTTCGTTCCCAATTCCGATAGGAGGTGACCGCCCATATCAAGTTCGACTTCAGATCTCAATCATCAAGCTCAGTTTCCGTGGAAGGATCGCAATCCATTTGAATCTGAAAGCTCCGGCGAGGGTTTCACCATGAGCTAGCTTCATCCGACCAGTCTTCACTCGATTCCACTTCTCCATCAATCAGGCCAAGTCAGAGGGGTTCTCTGAGCTGGTTCGAGGTTCCCTGAGCTACCACTCGCCATCCAAATCGTCGCAGAAGAAAGGATCGGAAGGAGTTCAGATTACACTTCAAATTATGCGATTCGGTCTCTGCAGCTGAGTTTTGATCAGATTCTCGAGCGAGGGGGTTCCGAGCTCGATCTTTGTGTGACGGCAAGGAGAAATCTCGGTGAAGAACTTGAACTGGTGTCTATAGATTGTAGGATTCTTTTTTGCACTTAATTCTGTGATCATTCCATCTGTTTCGAACTGTTTCAGTCTGCGTTTCAGCTTCTGATTGGTCGTTGTGACCGATCCAGACATCATCTGATCGATCTGCCGACCGATCAGACTTGAACTTGATCGGACTGTCGACCGATCAGGTAGAGTTCCAACACAATTTAACTCTGTTTCTTGCTTTCCAGTTGAAGTGAACTTAATTCGATTTCTGCTATTTAGCTACAGCTCTGTTGTTTGCCTGAATTTGATACTAGTTTCTGTCCTTAAATTCCATCCTTTTAAATTGAATTGCTCATTTCCAAGTTGGTTAAGTTAGAATTGCAATTTCCTAGTTTAACTTTGCCTAGTTAAACTTGTTTCATTTCAACTACATTCCAAATCTTATTGGCAAAACAAAACCCCAGTTCCAATTCGAAAACCCAAAATATTTGACAACAAATAACTTTCAAGCTCGATTCAAACTCTCACGACTAGTTCTTGGAAAAATACGACCTGAGGCCCCTATTCTACATTTCTATTTTGCTAGCAAGGGTTTTTAGCTTTATAAATATCAAAATTTGAGGCTCACTTATGACACCTATTCGAGACCCATCAAATTTTTGGCGTCGTTGCAGGGGAAACTAGTTGAGTTTGTTTGATTTTAGCTTGTGTGCTTAATTTCATACCTTGTGATTCATTTGTGTGCTTATCTCTATATTTTGTGATTCATTTTATTTGTTTCATTCTTTTGTATATATTTGCTGTGATTTTGTATTTGTTGTATGACTAGATCTGCAGATGGTATTCTTGAAGAATTTGATCCTGAAATTGAAAGAACTTTCAGAGCCAGGAGGAACCAAATTAGTGCTTCAGAGGCTATTGGTATTCTACCTACTCAGTCTACCTCAGTTTATTTAGTTGATCTGATGGCAGACCACCAGAAAACTATGAAGGAACTAGCAGCATCAGATGATGCTTTTCAGTACTCCTGCATTGCCTACCCAGAGCTCACTGGAGATTTTGAGTTAAGATCAGGACTCATCCACTTATTGCCCAAATTTCAAGGTCAGTCTGGGGAGGATCCCAATAGACATTTACATGAATTTCACGTAGTCTGCTCTACCATGAAACCTCAGGGTATTTCAGAAGAAGATATTAAGCTGAGGGCATTCCCATTTTCCCTAACTGGAGCAGCGAAGGATTGGTTTTACTACCTACCTACTGAGCATGTTTCTAACTGGATTTCTATGAAGAAAGAATTTTTGGAGAAGTACTTCCCAGCATCTAGAACAGCAATCATCAGAAAGAGTATATGTGGTATACAACAAGTAGTGGGAGAGACTTTGTATGATTATTGAGAAAGGTTTAACAAGCTATGCTCTAGTTGCCCACAGCACCAGATTAGTGAGCAGCTCCTCATTCAGTACTTCTACGAGGGTCTACTCCAGATGGATAGGATCATGATTGACGCTGTAGCAGGAGGTGCCCTAGTGAACAAAACACCAGATCAAGCTAGGGAGTTGATTTCAAACATGGCAGAGAACTCACAGCAATTTGGGAGTAGAGCTTTGTCCACCAGAGGAGTAAATGAAGTTCAGATGGTATCAAATGAGCAAAAGGAAAATCAAGAATTCATTGATGGAGGTTACATCCCTGGTGAAGCAAATGACTCTAAACAATGTGAGTCAAAATCAGAATTTCTCGGTACCTCCACTTTCAAGCCAAGTGATGAGGATATGCAGTATTTGTTCAAGCCAAGACCACAATTCGGACTTATGTCCAAACCTTCAACAAGATGAGATACTAGCGGTATTGACTAGGGGACAATTCCAGGCCAAAAATAACCCCTACTCATCTACTTATAATCCGGGTTGGAGGGATCATCCCAACTTGAAGTATGACGATTCTTTTTATCAGCAAAACCCATCACAACAGCAATATCAGCAGCCCCAACCGAATTTCCAGCAAACTCAGCAAGCACAACAACAATTTCAGTTATCTCAACAACCGATTCAACAATTTCAGCAACCCTATCAACGAATTCAGCAATTTCAACCACCTTTTCAAGGAAATCAACAAGGGTTTCAAGGTAATATGAATTATCAGCCACAAAATCAATTTTCACAGTAGGGATTTCAGCCATTCAACCAAAGTTTTCAGCTCTCAAATCAGAATTTTCAGCCCACTCAATTTCAGCCCTCACCACAACAATTTCAACCTCAACCTCAGAATTTTCAGAGCTATAATTCTCAACAATTTCAACCAAGTTTCCAGCCTAATTCTCAGCAATTTTCACAGCCATTTCAGCCCTACAATCAGCCCCAACAGCCCTACTTTCAAGGTTCACAGCAAGTTCAACAATTTCAACCTCAATCTTCATTTCAAGGCCAATCAAGAACTCATGCTAACCATGTAACGCCCCAAAATTTCCATTTTTAGTTCTTAAAGTCCTTAGAATTATTTAGAAATGGTTTAGAAATATTCTAGATATTTTTAGGAATTTTTAGAGTATTTTTATGGAATTTTCCGAGTCCGTTTGGTATTTTTGGAAAAAGAAAAAGAAAAAGGAAAAAGAAGCCAAAATAGGAAAATACCATAAGGGGCAACGGGGGTTCGAACCAGCGACCACCACGAGACCAAGGGAGCGCGCGGCCAGCTGAGCTAAGGGTATCAAGCACAGAAAAGGAAAGAAAAATAAATACTTAAGCTGTAGTTAGGTTGATCCGATCCTTAAGTGTATAAATAGAAAACTTAAAGAGAGAAGTTGGGATTTCTCTCAAACCGTTCGGCCAACACCCCTTGCGCCGACCCCTCTCCCTCTCCTCTCTTGTGCGCACGCAAATCAAGGCCAAGAGGGTCGGCCGAGACCCTTTCTCCAAGAGATAATACTATATTCGAGATCCCCGCGACGAGAGGAACGCGTAGACGTGAAGAATTCTTCGAGATCTCGAGTTTCTCCCGAGTTCTAGACCTCAATCTTGGTTGTAAGTCCAAGATATCAATGTAAGTACTGCTCACCTGCAGTAAGAGGCGGTTTTTCCGCGAGAATTTCCTTTAAAAGTTCTTAAAAGAGATATTTCTTTTAGTTTTTAGTTTTTGCATGTGATCTTAGTTCATTATATGCTTATATATTTTATTGAGTGTCCTATATGAGATTAGGGACCAAGAAAAGCTATGAGAAAAGAAAAGAGAAGATAAAGATAAGAAAAGAAAAGGCCAAGGCCTTAAGAAATCCCCAAAAGTCAAGACTTAGGGATTTTAGCACGCAAGGTGCTCCAGAAAATGCCAAGGCATTTACAGATAAGAAAGAAAAGAAAGAAAAGCTATTTTATTTTATAAGGCCAGTACCCGGCGTCCAAGGGCGTCGTTAAAGAAATCCAGGTGTCCAATTCCAAGGTCTTGGCCCTGGTAGACCAAGGTCTGCTCTATTAGGATTGGTGGCTCGCTACCCCAACCTTTTAGGGAACGCGCATGAGATGGTACTTACGTCTTCAGTGGATCCAAGTGATTATTATTTTCAAGTATATGCTTTAGCAAAGTTTTCGAAAGTTTAAGAAAGTTTTCAAAAGTTAAAGAATAGCTAAAGTTTCAAGTTGAGCCAAGAAAAGTAAAATGAGATTTATTATTGCTTGAGTATGCATGTTTTGAGTTATACATGTTATTAGTTTTCTTTCAAGCATATTAGTATCTCATATGATGTTCAGTTTGATCTAGAAGCAAGTTTGCATATTTCGAGTTTTTGTGAGCTAGATAGTACTTACTAAGCTTTTTGCTTATAGATGCATTTCCTCTTATTGCAGATAAAGGTAAAGGCAGGCAATTCTGAAGGAAGGCGACGAGGCGGTGCTGAGCAAAGTGTGTGTGGTGGCTGATTATGGAGAGATCTTTGAGACGAGACTATTTAGTTATTTGAATTGCAGTGTTTAAGTTTATTCAAATTACAAGTTCTTACTTTATGGAGATTATGGAGTATTTGAGTTTTGGATAGTTTTATATGCTAAATTCTTAGAGTAAAGATTCCATGTCATTTCCTTTAGCATATATATTCCCATGATTGCATTAGATGAGTAAAAGTGTGAGTAGTTAGAAATATTGATACTTTGTTAGAGAAAAAGTGTTTGTGCCAAGATAGTATCAATTTTCCTTTTGAATTAAGTTTCATTGCTCGAATATGTTTAGAAAAGTTGCATTCATATTTCATGATGTTTTAGCAAGGTCATAGAACATGTATTTGGTGTTATAAAGTAATAGAAGCTAAGATTGGTACAATATCCATTGTTAAAGTTTATATAAACTTGCTTAGTTCGTTTCCTTCCATAAAAGTCCTAAATTCAAGTTTATGAATTCGTTTGAATGGCTAAATCGTTTAGGAAACTGATATAGAGTATAGAAATGATGTTGTAGTTTGATATGGCTCGAAATTGAGGGAAGGGTGGCCTTGGACAGCAAGGGCCGAAATCTGTAAAACAGATTACAGCCGTATCAGTCGACTGATGACGTCATCAGTCGACTGATACAGGCTGTTTAAGAAGGGTAAGGCTGTTTTTCGATGGGTATTGGCTATGGGATTGAGAAGAGAGTATGACATGGTATTATTATACATGATTGCTTAAGTTAGAACATAATTGTTAGATGAATTTTAAAGTTTAAAAAAAAAAAAAGATTTCCGCAATTTTCTTTAGTCATGTATAGAAGTCAAGAAGTAGAGATAAGTAACGATCCGTCTAAGGTAGTAAGAAGGCGGGTCGCTACAGTTGGTATCAGAGCAGTTCCCATTCTCCAGCATCACACACACATCAGCATCAACCTTGCCGTCTTCAAGTAAGAAAGCTTTAAGTTTCAGTTTTTATTCTATTGCTCCTTTATTTAATTGCAGTACAGAGAAATGCTTAAGTACTTACTCATATGTGCATAGAACAAGGAAGCATGTTTAATACCTTAGTATCACGGAATCATGTTTAATCCCTAGAATGGATATTAGCTTTCTAAGTAAGAAGACAAGTTTATACCTAGAGAGGTAGTAGTGATTTCTTGTTCCCTTATGCATTAGTAGATGGCAAGAAGAGGCCAAGCTCCTAATGCTAATAATAGAACTCCAGTTCAAGATAACAATGAGTCTGGCACAGAGCAGTCAAACCTGATGGCAGTCATTGCCCAAATGCAAGCTCAGATTACAGAGCAGCAGAAGACCATCGCCACGCTGATGGCAAATCAGCACCCAGAGCCCCCTACACCACCCACAGCAGGAGTGGAAACTCCAGTGGTGGCTGAAGTTCCACCAGTCACACAGGAGACCCCTGCCGTGAACCGAAAACAAGAAGTATACCTCGTCCAATGGCAGAGGCTGAAACCCGAAAGCTTCTCAGGCACGACTGAACCCTGGGATGCCCAGGCTTGGTTCAAGACTTTAGAGAGCACAATGGAGCTTCTTGACTGGCCAGAAGTCGAGAAGGTCAAATGTGCCTCCTTCTGCCTAATTGGAGATGCTCGTATGTGGTGGGAGCGAGTCAAGAGTAAGAGGATAGTCAACCAGATGAACTGGACAGATTTCGAGCGAGAGTTCTATGAGGAGCTCTTCCACATGCGGGTTACCAACAAGCACTACGAGGAATTCACGGAGTTCAGACAAGGAGAACTATCCATGGATGAAGCAGTGAAGATGTTTAAGCGGTTAGCTCATCTGTGCCCAGAGCTAGTTAGCACCGGAAAAGAGATGGTTATGCTAATGCTCAGACGATAGGGCCTGAGATAGCGTTAAAGAGGGCTAGCAGTGTTAAGAGGCCACCAACCTCCGAAGAACTAATAAGTGGTGCTTTGACCGCTGAGCACTACTTAAACAGTATAAAGGCCACCAGAAAGGTCGAACGATGAAGTTCTTAACAACCTTACCGTCAGGGGAAGTAATGGCCTCTACTCAGAGGCTAAGGGCAGTACCTATCTGGATTTCCAACCGAGAGCTCTATAGTGACTTGACAGTCCTTGAGATGAAGGATTATGAAGTCATTTTAGGGATGGATTTCCTCAGTAAGTACAGCGCTTCAGTGGACTGCCGTAGAAGGAAGGTGATTTTCAGCCTAGAAGGAGAACCACCATTCGAGTTTCAAGGAGCCCCAAAGAGGAAGACTCAGAAATTCCTCTCAGCCTTGGCAGCCCACCAGATGCTAGAGCAAGGGTGTGCTGGTTTTCTTGCACACGTAGTAGACTTAGAAGCAAAGAAAGAACTCAAGCAGGAGGATGTACGGGTAGTCTGCGAATATCCAGAAGTGTTCCCGAAGAACTACCTGGACTACCGCCCAACAGGGAGTGGAATTGAGATTGAGCTGGTGCCAGGTACCGGTCCGGTCTCAAAGCCCCATATCGTATGTCTCCTGCAGAGCTGAAGAATTACAAGAGCAACTCCAGGAGCTACTAGACAAGGGCTTCATTCGCCCGAGTCATTCACCCTGGGGAGCTCCTGTACTTTTCGTCAAGAAGAAGGATGGGTCTATGCGTCTGTGCATAGACTACAGAGCTCTGAACAAGGTGACCATCAAGAACAAGTACCCCCTTCCTAGAATAGATGATTTATTTGATCAGCTCAAAGGGGCTACAGTGTTCTCGAAGATAGATCTGCGTTCTGGGTATCATCAGCTAAAGGTTAAAGAAAGTGACATCCCCAGGACGGCCTTCAGAACAGATACGGCCACTACGAATTTGTAGTGATGCCTTTGGAGTAACCAATGCTCCAGCAGTCTTCATGGAGCTGATGAACCACATCTTTAGGGAGTATCTCGATAAATTCGTCATTGTGTTTATTGATGATATTCTCATATACTCACAGACTCCAGAGGACCATGCTACACACTTGAGGATAGTGCTGCAGATCCTTCAGCAGGAGAAGCTCTATGCAAAATTTCAAAGTGTGAGTTTTGGCTAAATCAGGTGACCTTTCTAGGTCACATTGTATCCAAAGAAGGCATTCAAGTTGATCCAGCCAAGATAGAAGCAGTCAGCAACTGGTGTAGACCCAAGAATGCCAGTGAGATCAGAAGCTTCTTAGGCCTGGCAGGATATTACAGAAAATTTGTGGAGGACTTTTCCAGGATAGCCTCTCCACTCACAGCCTTGACCAGAAAGAACAAGAAGTTTGAATGGTCAGATAAATGCGAGCACAGTTTTCTAGAGCTGAAGAAGAGACTGACCAGTGCTCCCATCCTGACTGTTCCAGAGAGTGACAAGGCCTTTGACATCTACAGTGATGCATCCAAGATGGGCCTTGGAGCTGTCCTCATGCAAGACGGTAAAGTAATAGCATATGCCTCCAGACAGCTCAAGGACTATGAGAAGAATTACCCTACGCATGACCTTGAGCTAGCAGCTGTGGTTTTTGCACTGAAGCTTTGGAGACATTACCTGTATGGAGTGCAGTGCAGAATCTTCACAGACCATCAGAGTTTGAAGTACTTCTTCACTCAGAAAGATCTGAATATGAGGCAGCGCAGGTGGCTAGAGTTGGTCAAAGATTATGACTGTGAAATCCTCTACCACCCAGGTAAAGCTAATAAAGTGGCAGATGCACTGAGCAGAAAATCCTGTGCAGCACTGATGTCCTTATCATCACTGTCTCTACCACTTCAGAAAGAAATAAAGAATTTTGGAGTCGAGGTAATAATTGGGCAATTTTCTGCACTGACCCTAGAGTCAACCCTGCTTAAGGATATACAAGAAAAGCAAAGTCAAGACCCAGAAATCCAGAAGATCAAGCAGGGGATCCAAGAGGCAGAACATTCAGAGTTTCGAGTATCAGACAGTGGCATCCTCTATTTTGGAGACCGCCTTTGCGTCCCCGATGATGAGGAACTAAGAAAGAATATTCTAGAAGAGGCCCACAGTACCCCATACTCTATGCATCCTGGTTCGACCAAGATGTATCAAGATTTAAAGAAGAGATTCTGGTGGTCTGGACTCAAGCGAGACGTGGCCAGGTATATCAGTACCTGCTTGACCTGCCAGAGGGTCAAAGCCGAGCACCAGAGACCAGGAGGAGTTCTGCAGCCTCTTCCCATTCCAGAGTGGAAGTGGGAAGAAATATCCATGGACTTTATCACAGGTCTTCCAAGAACCACCCATGGACATGATGCAATTTGGGTGATAGTGGACAGATTGACCAAGTCTGCCCACTTCCTAGCCATCAAGTTATCGCATTCGGTAGAGCAATTAGCACAGCTGTATGTGAAAGAAGTAATCAGGCTTCACGGAGTCCCGAAGTCGATCGTTTCTGACAGAGATGGGCGATTCATCTCCCATTTTTGGAGGTGTGTTCAGGACGCCCTAGGCACCAAACTTCAGTTCAGCACAGCCTTCCATCCCCAGACAGATGGACAAACAGAGAGAGTAAATCAGATTTTAGAAGACATGCTCAGGGCTTGTGCATTGGACTTTAAAGGTAGTTGGTGTAAATTTCTGTGCTTAGCTGAGTTTGCCTACAATAATAGCTATCAGGCCACCATCAGGATGGCACCTTATGAGGCATTGTATGGCAGGAAATGCAGATCACCCATATGTTGGCAAGAAGCTGGTGAGAAGAAAGAGATGGAGTCAGGACTAGGCAACCAGACTGAGCTTATAGATGAGACCGCTCAGGCTATCCAGACGATCCGCCAGAGGATTGAGACTGCCCAGAGTAGACAGAAAAGTTACGCTGACACACGCCGTAGGCCACTTGAGTTCCAAGTTGGGGATTCAGTATTTCTCAAGGTCGCTCCTATGAAGGGAGTGGTGAGATTTGGCAAGAAGGGCAAGCTAAGCCCTCGCTACATAGGACCCTACAAGATCATAAAGAGGGTTGGTAAGGTAGCATATGAGCTGGACCTACCAGAGGATATGTCAGCTATCCACAGTACCTTTCATGTCTCTATGCTAAAGAAGTGTATTCACGACCCTAGCCAAGTGATTCAGCCTCAGTCAGTACAGATCCAAGAAAATCTTAGTTATGAGAGCAGACCGACACAGATAGTGGACAAAGCAGTTAAAAGATTAAGAAACAAAGAAGTACCACTAGTGAAGGTCATCTGGCAGAATCAAAAGCATGAAGAGGCTACTTGGGAACGTGAGGACAGCATGAGAGAACGATATCCAGAGTTATTCTAAGTTCGAGGACGAACTTTTTATAAGGTATGGGGGATTGTAACGCCCCAAAATTTCCATTTTTAGTTCTTAAAGTCCTTAGAATTATTTAGAAATGGTTTAGAAATATTCTAGATATTTTTAGGAATTTTTAGAGTATTTTTATGGAATTTTCCGAGTCCGTTTGGTATTTTTGGAAAAAGAAAAAGAAAAAGGAAAAAGAAGCCAAAATAGGAAAATACCATAAGGGGCAGCGGGGGTTCGAACCAGCGACCACCACGAGACCAAGGGAGCGCGCGGCCAGCTGGGCTAAGGGTATCAAGCACAGAAAAGGAAAGAAAAATAAATACTTAAGCTGTAGTTAGGTTGATCCGATCCTTAAGTGTATAAATAGAAAACTTAAAGAGAGAAGTTGGGATTTCTCTCAAACCCTTCGGCCAACACCCCTTGCGCCGACCCCTCTCCCTCTCCTCTCTTGTGCGCACGCAAATCAAGGCCAAGAGGGTCGGCCGAGACCCTTTCTCCAAGAGATAATACTATATTCGAGATCCCCGCGACGAGAGGAACGCGTAGACGTGAAGAATTCTTCGAGATCTCGAGTTTCTCCCGAGTTCTAGACCTCAATCTTGGTTGTAAGTCCAAGATATCAATGTAAGTACTGCTCACCTGCAGTAAGAGGCGGTTTTTCCGCGAGAATTTCCTTTAAAAGTTCTTAAAAGAGATATTTCTTTTAGTTTTTAGTTTTTGCATGTGATCTTAGTTCATTATATGCTTATATATTTTATTGAGTGTCCTATATGAGATTAGGGACCAAGAAAAGCTATGAGAAAAGAAAAGAGAAGATAAAGATAAGAAAAGAAAAGGCCAAGGCCTTAAGAAATCCCCAAAAGTCAAGACTTAGGGATTTTAGCACGCAAGGTGCTCCAGAAAATGCCAAGGCATTTACAGATAAGAAAGAAAAGAAAGAAAAGCTATTTTATTTTATAAGGCCAGTACCCGGCGTCCAAGGGCGTCGTTAAAGAAATCCAGGTGTCCAATTCCAAGGTCTTGGCCCTGGTAGACCAAGGTCTGCTCTATTAGGATTGGTGGCTCGCTACCCCAACCTTTTAGGGAACGCGCATGAGATGGTACTTACGTCTTCAGTGGATCCAAGTGATTATTATTTTCAAGTATATGCTTTAGCAAAGTTTTCGAAAGTTTAAGAAAGTTTTCAAAAGTTAAAGAATAGCTAAAGTTTCAAGTTGAGCCAAGAAAAGTAAAATGAGATTTATTATTGCTTGAGTATGCATGTTTTGAGTTATACATGTTATTAGTTTTCTTTCAAGCATATTAGTATCTCATATGATGTTCAGTTTGATCTAGAAGCAAGTTTGCATATTTCGAGTTTTTGTGAGCTAGATAGTACTTACTAAGCTTTTTGCTTATAGATGCATTTCCTCTTATTGCAGATAAAGGTAAAGGCAGGCAATTCTGAAGGAAGGCGACGAGGCGGTGCTGAGCAAAGTGTGTGTGGTGGCTGATTATGGAGAGATCTTTGAGACGAGACTATTTAGTTATTTGAATTGCAGTGTTTAAGTTTATTCAAATTACAAGTTCTTACTTTATGGAGATTATGGAGTATTTGAGTTTTGGATAGTTTTATATGCTAAATTCTTAGAGTAAAGATTCCATGTCATTTCCTTTAGCATATATATTCCCATGATTGCATTAGATGAGTAAAAGTGTGAGTAGTTAGAAATATTGATACTTTGTTAGAGAAAAAGTGTTTGTGCCAAGATAGTATCAATTTTCCTTTTGAATTAAGTTTCATTGCTCGAATATGTTTAGAAAAGTTGCATTCATATTTCATGATGTTTTAGCAAGGTCATAGAACATGTATTTGGTGTTATAAAGTAATAGAAGCTAAGATTGGTACAATATCCATTGTTAAAGTTTATATAAACTTGCTTAGTTCGTTTCCTTCCATAAAAGTCCTAAATTCAAGTTTATGAATTCGTTTGAATGGCTAAATCGTTTAGGAAACTGATATAGAGTATAGAAATGATGTTGTAGTTTGATATGGCTCGAAATTGAGGGAAGGGTGGCCTTGGACAGCAAGGGCCGAAATCTGTAAAACAGATTACAGCCGTATCAGTCGACTGATGACGTCATCAGTCGACTGATACAGGCTGTTTAAGAAGGGTAAGGCTGTTTTTCGATGGGTATTGGCTATGGGATTGAGAAGAGAGTATGACATGGTATTATTATACATGATTACTTAAGTTAGAACATAATTGTTAGATGAATTTTAAAGTTTAAAAAAAAAAAAAAAGATTTCCGCAATTTTCTTTAGTCATGTATAGAAGTCAAGAAGTAGAGATAAGTAACGATCCGTCTAAGGTAGTAAGAAGGCGGGTCGCTACAAACCAAGGAGGCTATGGAGGCTCTAGTGGGGGAAATGCTCAACAACAAAGGTTAGAAGAGATGTTACAACAACTTTTGCAACACCAAAGAAATGATCCCACTTTACAAAATATTGAGAGGCAAATTAGACAATTAGCTAGTGGGATGAATCATATGCAAGCCCAAGGATCAAGTCAACTACCTTCTCAAGCTACTCCAAATCCAAAGGGGAACGTTAGTACTATTACTTTGAGGAGTGGGAAGGTGACTTCAACTCCAAATGGTCTAAGGGCTGAATTTTCTAAAAATAGGACAGCAACTTCATTTTCAGCCCCAAACAACCCTGAAATCACTTCAAATTCAGTTGGTTTTACCCCTAGTTCGTGCTTAACTCCTTCATCAAGTAATCCTGTGATTTTGGTGGAGAATGAAGGAGAAATTAGTGGAAAAGGGGAGTTTACATCAACTACTTCAGTGGGGAAATCAGTTCAAAATTCAGCTCCAAAGACTTCGGCTCAAGAGGAAGAATTGAGGGTTCCTTTGCCCTTTCCCCAGCGCAAAACTCCAGCCAAGAAGCAAGTGGAGGAGGAGAAAGCTAAAGAATACAATGAACTTGTGAAGTTGTTTAGTAAAGTGGAGATTAATGTACCCTTGTTGACCATGATAAAACAGGTTCCTAAGTATGCCAAATTCCTCAAAGATTTATGTGTTCACAAGAAGAAACTTAAGGAGAATGAGTTGGTCAGCTTGGGGAAAAATGTCTCAGCACTTATCCATGTCATCCCTCAGAAGTGTGAAGATCCAGGGGTTTTCACTGTGTCTTGTGAGATAGGTAGGACGATGTTCCATGATGCTATGTTGGATTTAGGAGCTTCCATAAATGTGATGCCCAGATCAGTCTTCCAGATGCTTGGTATTGGTCCTATACAGCCTACTGGAGTGGTGATTCAGCTAGCAGACAGGAGTCAGACCCACCCAGCCGGTATTATTGAAGATGTTTTGGTAAAGGTAAAGGAGCTGATATTTCCTACAGATTTCTATATTTTGGATATGGAGGGAGACTACCTTGCACACAGATCTCCACTTATCCTAGGGAGGCCATTTTTGAAGACTGCGAGGACAAAGATAGATGTTTATGCTGGCACACTTTCCATGGAAATTGGAGACACAGTAGTCCAATTTAGCATTTTTGATGCCATGAAGCACCCAAGAGAGGACCACTCTATTATGAGCATTGGCATTCTAGAGGAGTTGGATGATGCAGATATATTGGCTGAGGGAGTACTTGCTATTGAGGAGGACATTTCAGAGGTTATTTCAGACTTACTTCCAGCTGGAGAGGATATTCTAGGTGTAGGGGATTGCACAGAGCTCCAAGGATCACCTATTTCTATTGATATTTCAGAGGATTCAGAGTACATGTGTGATAGTGTAGGGGATTGCACTGAGCCCCAAGGATCACTCAAACCTTCTGAGCAGGCCCAGATTGATCTCAAGCCACAACCAGATCACTTGAAATATGTTTTTCTAGGAAAGGAGCAGACTTTTCCTGTTATTATTGCTCAGCACTTGGAATCAGAGCAAGAAGAGAAATTATTGCAAGTCCTGAGGCAACACAAGAAAGCTATTGGGTGGACTTTATCAGATATACCAGGTATTAGCCCAGCTATCTGCATGCACAGGATATTTTTGGAAGAAAATGTCAAACCAGTGAGGCAGGCACAGAGGAAATTAAATCCACTCATTTTGGACGTTGTAAAGAAAGAGGTGACTCGACTTCTAAAGGCAGGTATCATTTACCCTATTTCTGATAGTCAGTGGGTTAGCCCCATCCATATGGTGCCTAAGAAATCTGGAGTTACAGTGGTGGAAAATGCAAGTAATGAGCTAGTACTCACCAGAGTTAAAAATTCATGGAGAGTATACATTGACTACAGGAAGCTAAATCATGTCACGAGGAAAGACCACTTCCCTTTGCCCTTTATTGATCAGATGCTTGAGAGACTTTCAGGGAAATCCCATTACTGCTTTTTAGATGGGTACTCAGGCTACTTCCATATTTGTATCGATCCAGAGGACCAGGAGAAGACTACCTTCACTTGTCCCTTTGGCACTTTTGCATATAGACGGATGCCGTTCGGACTTTGCAATGCTCCAGGAACTTTCCAGAGGTGCATGGTAAGTATATTTGGTGAGTTATTAGAGCACTGTATGGAGATTTTCATAGATGATTTTTTAATTTTTGGCACGTCATTTGATTCATATTTAGATAACTTATCTAGAGTTTTGCACAGATGCATTGAGACTAACCTTGTGCTTAATTTTGAAAAATGTCACTTTATGATAGAGCATGGTATTGTATTACGTCACATAGTCTCTAGGAGAGGTATTGAGGTAGATCCTGCAAAAATTAGTGTTATAGCTGCTTTATCATACCCCGTATGCGTACGGGATGTTTGTGCTTTTCTTGGACACGCAGGTTTCTGTTGGTGATGAGATGGCTAGAGAGGGGGGGGGGTGAATATAACCAATCACTTTTTCATTGAAGAGTTAGCAAGTTTCTGCACTTGAAGTTGTTAGTAGCACAGCGGAAGTATGGAAGACAGAATGTGCAGAAACTAAAACAAAAACCTAACTAGCAAGATTAGCAAGATCGTTAACAAGGAGATTTTACAAGGTTCGGGGATAACTTGCCCCTACTCCTTGGCGTGCCCTTAAGGTGGGCGATCCCTTGATCGTCGGCAGATCAAGCCCCGGTTAACACCGGATAATTCAGCAACCTCCTTCTCGGTGGAGAAACCTCTCCACGGTGTGTTTCAAACAAGGATATAGTTTAAGCACAAAGAAACAACAAGAAGGATCTTACTCAAACACTTAGCAAGGACAAAAACACAGCAAGCTTCCCTGAGCTCCACCCAGTGGCGATCTCACGCAAGAGCCCTTCTTCGTGTCTTTCCACTGTCGGACTCCAAGCTTCTTGTTCTCTCCTTCAAGCGCTCAAGTACTGGACGATTGCTTCTCGATCGCTTGCTCAGAATGATGGAAACCTCAAGAACAGCAAGCTTGATGTGGAGAACTCAAAGCGCAAGAACTCAAGAACAGAACTCTAGAACTCTGCTTCACCGAAGCTGTCTCTTGTTCCTTTTGTTTCTCCACTAAGCACCAAGTGACCTCATCTCCAGCAGCCTCCAGCTGCCTCACTGCCAACGCCAGCTACACAGAACCCTTACTGAACTTCCTGAGCTCCCTCAGCCAAGCTTCAGTCAGCGGCTTCAGTCCTGCAGCTCCAGCCGTTGCACCCGGAGTTGAGAAATGGACAAACCTGCTCCATGGAAAGCCCTCTTTGACTTCTCCTTGAGTGTTTGAATCCTCCCCTGTCACCTGCAGCTTAATCAGACTGTTAGAGCAGTATATCACACAGTGAATCAAATATCAGAGGTAAGTGGCAGCAAATATCAGATGTTCAGACGCGATCAGAGCGTCTGACAGTGCAATTTGAATTAAAGTGATCGGTCATCCGACCGATCAGAGAGCCTCCTGATTGGTCACCTGATCGATCAGGCTGGTTCCAGACCGATCAGGATACGTCCTGATCGATCCCCAACGCTCAATCAGAAATCGCGATTTCTTTGAGATTCTCCCGGACCGATCACCAGACCGATCCCAGGTCGTGGATCGTTCACCGGACCGATCCACCCTTATATCGGGCGATTTCTGAGTTTCGTAGGCCAAGCCTTCTGATCGGTCTACTGACCGATCAGAGTGTCACCTGATCGGTCAACAGTCCGATCAGGTCATCACCAGACCGATCAGGAACCGTCCTGATCGATCTTAGTGAGAAGCCCGCGAAGCTGGATCGTTCACCAGAACGATCTGCACAGTGATCCTGATCGGTCATCAGACCGATCAGGAGCAGTTCAGCAAGGGAACTCAACCTCACTGCTTGCTCCCTAATTGGTCACCAGACCGATCAGGAGCCAGTCAATGGGTGAAATGCATACTCCCTGATCGGTCACCAGATCGATCAGGAGCAGCACAGTAGGTTTCCAACCTCACTGTGTGCTCCCTGATCGGTCACCAGACCGATCAGTCATCGCTGGATTGGTCACCAGACCGATCCACGAAGGAGCAGCGTGCCAGAATCCCTGATCGATCACCAGACCGATCCAGGGACTTAAATTCAGCCCTCCAAGCTAAGTTTCCATCCACCTTAGCCCTCCAAGCTAAGGATTTTCCATCTAACTCTCCAAGTTGGGAATTTGCACCTAACCCTCCAAGTTAGGACTTTTCACCTAGCCCTCCAAGCTAGGACTTTTCACCCAACCCTTCCGAGTTAGAACTTCATCCAACCTAGCCCTCCAAGCTTGGCACCTGACCCTCCAAGCCAGGACTTTTTCACCTAATTCTCCAGGATGGGAATTTGCACCTAACCCTCCAAGTTAGGACTTTTCACTTAGCCCTCCAAGCTAGGACTTTTCACCCAACCCTTCCGAATCAGGACTTTTCCAACACCTAGCCCTCCAAGCTAGGATTTTTCACACCCAACCCTCCAGGTTAGGATTTTTCCAACACCTAGCCCTCCAGGCTAGAATCTTCCATATCATGCCTAATCCTCGATCAGGACTTAATCATAATCATCATCATCATCAACCTAAACTAAAATCGTTGTCAACACCAAAACAACAATCAGGGCCAGACTGCATCAACAATCTCCCCCTTTTTGTTGTTTGACAACCCGATTTTAAGTTTAGGGATTCTCAATCAATTTTTCAAATTTAGAATCATAACCATTCTAAACTTAACCAATCCACACTCTCCCCCTTTGTCGAACACCGAAAAGGGGCAAGAGGGACTGTTAAGATTAAACCAAACTCCCCCTCAACCCTAGAGGTATCCCCAATCAACAGAGATGTGATAATTTGAGGAATAACCAGATGAATACATGTGAAAAAGATAGAGCAAGATATAGCAATCACATGCATCATATGAACACGAAGTATCAACTCGCAAGGCATGCCAAAATATTCATAAGTATCAAGTAGACATGGCATTGTAAGCATGAACATGGCAATGTAGCAAACATGCAGATAGAACTCATATAAACAATCATGGCATCAACAATGAATATACTAATATCAGATAAGCATGTGAAATAGAGTCAGACAAGTCAAAGCATAAAACATCTGAAAGGTAGCAAGATACAGAACACATGTATCAAGAGCAAGATACGTGTGGCACAAGGCCACAATAGTCAAGTCACAAGGCATACAACCCAAAAGTCACACAGCCCAAAAGTCACACATATCATCCAAAAAGAAGGGGAAGATATAGCGAAGCTCAAACATCCGCTGGAGGGTCGTCATCATCGACGAGATCATCCATCGTGGTGTCAGTAGGAGCCAAGGACCCTGGTGCAGTACTCGAAGAAGGTGCACCTCCTGGAAATGCGTGGTTACGCCACTCATCATACAATGTCTGCTGGAGTGTGCGGGTCCCTGAGACCTCGGTCTCTATCCTGGTCAGTCGGGAATCTAGGGAGCGAAAGCCCAAACGAAACTCCTCACGATATGTCGCCCCCAGCTGAATAAACTCCTGTACCGTCTGATCCAGCTCTGAGATCTGCCAGCGCAGATCAGGCTCCGGCTCGTTGTCATACTCAGCGTCAGCAGGAGGAGCCTCGTGTGGTGCCTGAAAATGCAATGCCCCTCCAGGAAGATCACCAAGTCCGCGTCCATCTTTCCACACCAAGACCCCATCACGCTCACGAATGACAATACCAGACTTTGCAAAAGCCCGCCGACCCAACCGACAATCTTGCTTAACCATGGGCACGGTCCTGCCTTTGGTGACATCAACACCAACTGACATAAGCCAATCAGTGATGATGTGACCAAAAGGCATATAAACTGTGTGACGACTCGGCTCACGGTAGGATAGAATAGACTGGAAGATGCTCTCCATAATATCGAAGTCCATCCGGCAATGCATGCCGTAGAGCATAAGGCAGTGGTAGGGTCGGATTTCGGCCAACGGCTTTGAAGTGATGGGTAAGATGCAATTTGTGATTATTTTGAAGAGGACATAGTCAGCTGGAGCAAGGCGGAGGGCTGCAAAAGTAGGAAAAATTGGACCCAACTCATCAAGCCCGGCAGGGCGAGGATGACCGAAGAAGTGCTGATAGATAGAGTCAGGGGTAACATCTGCGAACGGTGCTAGCAGAGGATCAGGGAGCTCTGGATAAATTGAATAGAGGTTAGGTGATCATCGACCACCTAAGTATTCGGCTAGAATCTCATATGAAAAATCGAGGTTCATCTTCCCGACACGAGTAGTGAACTCGAATCCCCCTTGAGGACCTTGTTGTAGGTTATTGTAGAATTCAGAGACGAGGTCGTAATTTATGGTTCGTTCCAAGGAAAGAAGAAAACCCAGATTGTAGTGAGTGACAATCTCCATGACAGAGGGACAGAACTCAGTCAGGAAAGGAACATCAATCGATCGACATGGTAATAGTTTGAAGGTCCTTGCTTGAAAGGCCTGTTCACAGGCCGCATTTGGGAACTGGGAGGTAGAAGAAGGCTGTGGCCTTCTGGAAGGGGCAGAGGAAGAAGGGGCTTTCCCCCTCGTACTGCCCTCAGTAGGTTCCTTGCCCTTGGAAGACTTTCTAAAGGATTTTGAATTGATCATACACATGATTTAATCAATTTGGGCATAGATGGAAACACAATGATCAAAAGATACATTTGGTTTAAGGTTTGATCATATAAGATGACACCCAATCAAAAGATAGATAGATTCGATCATAGACATAAGGTGAGAAAGTAAGGTCACGGTAGGCAAAACATGATCACGGTACACCAGCAAGAACACGAATAAAAACCATGGTTAGCTTCATATGCATATAATCCATGAGGAGATTTGTAGAAAAACTGAAATCAAAGCTTACTTAGGCGCCATGGGTGAGCTTGCGCAAAGGAGGAAGAAGCTAGTTCCTCTTAGGTCGAGAGAGAAAGAGGCCTGCTCAATGGAAACTCTCGGACGCAGAGAGCTTGGAACAAGTGGGGAGCCCGCAGGGAACAGAAAGACACCAGTAGGGATCTCCGCAAGGATTCGCACACACGAAGTGGGAGAGACGCAGGAGAGTGCTCTCGCTCAAGCAAGGTCGCGCAGATAAGGAGTTTCGGCGCTAGGGTTCGGCGCTGAAAAGGGTTTTGCGAAGTTAATCGGTTGGTGGATCGGTCCACCAACCAGAATTTAATGCGTTTGATGGGATCACCGTTCGATCTGATCGCGTCTAGACCGATCAGGCTACATCCTGATCGGACTAGCAGATCGGTCGGATGACCGATCAGACTCGATCCTGATCGGTCGGGTGATCGATCAAGATACGAACAGTAGGGTCCAGAGAAAACCTCTGAGCTCCCTGATCGGTCTATGGACCGATCCCCACAGGGTGCCAGATCAATCCGGGGACTGATCCAGGCTGGCTCAGAATCCTTGGTCAAAAGTTCGGAAAGTCACTGCTGCCTCTCTGATCGGTCTGTGGACCGATCACCAAAGGAAGGAGCCAGATCGGTCTGGAGACCGATCAGCCATATTCCTGATCGGTCCGGTGACCGATCAGGGTTCCTGATACACCTTGATACGAACTGAAATGTTCAGTTTCAGAATTTCTGAAACTTTCCAACGAGATCTGGTGATGTTTATCGAACTTGGACATGATCTCATGACTAGAATTGATCCCTGAACGAGAATCAAAAGTCCTTATCGGTTCAACAAACACTTTGACCCATCTAATGGAGTCAAACTCAATCAACAATCAATCAAGCAAATTCAACCAAGTTTTGATTCCAAATCCAAATTTCCAATCAAGTTGCCTTGATTGGAATGTCCAAGTATGATCATAGGACCAAATACACAAATGTTATGCATTGGTTTTCCCCATACTTGGTCACCACCGTGATTATTATCTCATCAACTTAATTTCTCAAGTGATGCAATGACATTTTGAGAAATTGAGTTGATCCTAACATCTCACCCCATATCTAGCAAACAAAAACATTTTGTTAAACCTTATAGTTTGTGTGAGATGTTCCCAAAGTTACCCAATTGTTCCCGAGAATTTCGAAATAATCATGAAGGGTGTTGAATGCAATTTGAACATCATGAAGCGCGACACATTCCCAATTCCCTTCTTAGGAAGCTAAATTCATTTTCGGGAAGTGGTTTAGTGAAAATGTCAGCTAGGTTTGACTTTGACTCTACATGAGAGAGTATGATGTTCCCCCTAGCTACATGATCCCTAATGAAGTGGTGTCTTACTTCAATATGTTTTGTCCTAGAATGATGGACTGGATTCTTGGTTAAGTTAATTGTGCTAATGTTATCACATAACACTTGCACACTCTTGTAACTCAATCCATAGTCCTCTAAGGTGTGAATTATCCACAACAATTGTGATACACTCTCTCCCATGACGATATATTCTGCCTCGGTAGTGGAAAGAGCAACACAATGTTGCTTCCGACTCGACCAACTTACTAAGGACGAACCTAAGAATTGGCAGCCCCCACTAGTGCTCTTCCGGTCCAACTTACATCCAGCGTAGTCGGAATCCGTATAGCCCATCAAATCAAAAGATTCGGTACAGGGATACCAAAGACCTACACCAATTGTGCCCTTGAGATATCTCAAAATTCGCTTAACAGCAATTAGGTGAGATTCCTTGGCACATACTTGATACCTAGCGCACATACCCACAGTAAATAGGATATCCGGTCGACTAGCTGTGAGGTATAGCAAACTGCCTATCATGCTTCAATATTGAGTTAGATCAACGGGTTTACCACTCTCATCATTATCTAATCTTGTGTTTGTAGCCATGGGAGTGGTTACCTCTTTTGAATCACTCATGTTGAATTTTCGAAGCATTTCTTGTGTATACTTTGATTGGTGCACATGGATACCATCGCGAGTTTGCTTGATTTCAAGTCCAAAGAAGAAAGTCAACTCTCCCACTAGACTCATTTCAAACTCACTCTCCATGTGTCCAATAAACTCACTTAAATAGCCCTTATTGTTTGAGCCACAAATTATGTCATCGACATATACTTGGGCTACAAATATACTGTCACCATCTCTTCGTAGAAATAGTGTAGGGTCTATTTGACCTCTAATGAAGCCCTTTTCAATCAAGAATGTCGACAACCACTCATACCAAGCCCGGGGTGCTTGTTTAAGGCCATAAAGTGCCTTTTTGAGCTTGAACACGTGGTTTGGATATTCGGTACTCTCAAACCCCGGAGGTTGTTCGACATAGACCTCTTCCCTAATCAAACCATTTAGGAAGGCCGATTTGACATCCATTTGAAATAATTTGAAGCCACGATGTGCTGCAAATGCAAGCATCAATCGAATGGACTCTAATCGTGCCACGGGAGCATAAGTCTCATCATAATCAAGGCCTTCAACTTGACTGTAGCCCTTGGCTACCAAGCGTGCCTTGTTTCTAATGATTTCTCCCTTGTGGTTCAATTTGTTCTTGAAGACCCATTTGGTTCCAATAATGGTTGTCTTCTTAGGTCTAGGAACTAAGTCCCAAACTTGACTCCTTTCAAATTGACCTAGTTCATCTTACATCGTGATAATCCACTCGGGATCATTTAATGCTTCATCAATTTTTCTAGGTTCAATTTCGAAAATTAGAGCAACTTCATTAGCCTCATTCCGGAAGAATGATCTAGTCCTAACCCCTTGATGGATGTCTCCAACAATTTGGTCTTGGGAATGACTAGAGGCTACTCTAGTTTTCCTTGGTGTTGGTGGTGCTTCTTGAACAGGTTCACCAGACACAAGTTCAGCCTCAGGATTCGGCTGATCAATGGGTTGTCTAAGCTCACCGTCATCAGACTCATCACCATCAACAACACTTGGAGTTTCTTTTAAACTTAGTCTCCTAAGTTCAAGTTGAACTCGTTCTACATTTTCTGATTGGTCAATTGATTTCGGAATTTCTTCAAAAACCACATCAGAAGACTCTTCAACTAATCTAGTTTTCTTGTTGTAGACTCGGTAGGCTTTACTAACGAGGGAGTACCCGACTAGTATCCCTTCATCAGCCTTTGCTGTGAACTTTCCAAGGTGATCCTTGGTGTTTAGGATGAACACCTTACAACCAAATACCCTAAGGTGTTTAACCGTGGTGGTTTCCCAAACCAAAGTTCATGGGGAGTCTTTCCTAAAAACCTATGGATGAGAACTCGATTTTGCACATAGCAAGCTGTATTTACAGCTTCAGCCCATAAGTAACTCGGAAGTGAGTACTCATTAAGCATGCTTCGTGCAGCCTCTTGAAGAGCACAGTTCTTCCTCTCTACAACACCATTTTATTGTGGTGTTCTAGGTGTAGAGAACTCATGCCTATAACCCTTATCTTGACAAAATTCTAAAAACCTTTGATTTTGGAATTCACCTCCATGATCACTTCTAATTGTCTTAATTGTTAATGATTTTTCATTTTCTACCCTTCTACAAAAAGAAATGAACACATCTAAGGTTTGGTCCTTATGTTTCAAAAAGTAAGTCCAAGTATATCTAGTAAAATCATCAATGATAACAAAGCAATATCTACTTCCATTCAATGATATGATGGTACTACAATCAAATAGATCCATGTGAAGTAAATCTAAAGCATTGGAAGTACTTACAATGCTTTTACCTTTATGTGCAGATTTAGTTTGCTTACCCATTTGACATGCATCACAAAGTTTATCTTTTCCATATTTGATGCTCGGTAAGCCTCGAACTAGTCCCTTGGTGGCCAACTTCCGGATGATCTTCATGTTAACATGTGCTAGCCTCCGGTGCCAAAGAGTGGACTCTTCTTCTTTTGACATGAAACACTTAGCAAAAGCATTAGTAGCACTTTTAAATGAAACTTGATAAATATTGTCTACTCTTGCTCCTACTATACCGTGTCCAAGGTGTCATTTTGTCTAACTAGACATTGACTTGGTTGGAAGTCAATTGTGTAACCCGTGTCACACAATTGACTGACACTTAGGAGATTATACTTCATCCCCTTGACTAGAAGGACATTTGAGATTCTAAGACATTCGGATATTTGAATGTCTCCTATTCCTATGACCTTAAGACTACCATTGTTACCAAATGATACATTACCTCTACTCTTCTTGTGAAGTGTGGTAAACAATGATCTATCCCCGATCATGTGTTTGGAGCATCCACTATCAACGAACCAAGTTGATAGATGCTCCCCCTCAATCATAACCTACACAATTCGAAAAATAAAAGTCTTAGGTACCCAAACCTTGGGACCTAAAGCATCAACTAAACATGACTTAGGCACCCATGCCTTGACAACTTTCTTTTGAGTCTTGGGTGTCCTAGATTGTCTCATGTCAGTCCTAGACATGAGAGACACAAATGAGGGTTCTTTAGGACGATAACCAATACCGGCCCTATTGTAAACCGCTCTTTGGGCATTTAAGATCATATCTAGGGTCTTAGAGCTATTTGAGAATTTCCCAAGAATATTCTTGAGCTTCTCAACTTCACTCTTCAATGATTGGTTTTCCTCTACTAACAAGTTATCATGCAAATCACTGATTTCCTCAACCTTAGAGGATTTCAAGTCTACGATCTTATGTTTCAAAGATTTAATTTCATCTTCTAGTAATTCAACATGCAAGTCATCAATGTTATCATCCCTAGAAGCTTTCAATTGATCAATTTCTAATTGCAATGCTTTAACCTTACTTTTGGATTTCTTAAGCATACTAGTTAAACATGCAATTGCTCTATAATATTTTTCAAGCTCGGGAGAAGTTACCTCTTCATCATCCGAAGATGATGAAGCCGCGTTTGAGGAGCTTGAAGTTTCATTACTGCTCTCCTCTCCAAGAGCCATGAGTGCCACTTGCCTTGTGCTCTTCTCCTCCTTCTCATCATCGGATGAGCTAGAGGATGACTCATCCCAAGAGGCCTTCAAAGCTTTCTTCTTCTTCTTGGATTTTTCTTCTTTTCTTTTAGATTTCTCCTCCTTCTTCTTAAGCTTCGGACATTCATTCTTGAAATGCCCTTTCCTACCACACTCAAAGCAAGATGCATTATTCTTATCAAGTTTGGATTCACTAGTGTTACCTCTATTCTTGAACCGTCGATCCCTCCTCATCATCCTTCGCACAAAGTTCGCCATTTCGGATGAAGAGGAGCCACCGCCATCTTCTTCGGAATCGGACTCGGATTCGGAAGATGATGAAGATGATGAGACCTCCTTCTCTTTCTTTTTCTCCTTCTTCTTCTTAATGGCTCGGTCCCCTGCAACTTAGGCAATCCCCTTCTCCTTGGGGCCTTTGTTAGCCATTTCATGCAATTCCATCTCACAAAATAAGTCATCTAACTTAACAATAGATAAGTCCTTGGATACTTTGTAGGCATCCACCATGGATGACCACAAAGCATTCCTTGGAAATGCTTTCAAGACATACCTCACAAGGTCGCGATTCTCGACCTTTTCATCAATTGAATGAAGTCCATTGAGGACTTCCTTGAACCGGCTATGGAGTTCACTTACCGACTCATTTTCCTTCATGGAGAGATTTTGGAGTTGATTGAGGAACAAGTCCCTCTTGGCAATTCTTGAGTCCCAGGTGCCTTCATGAAGCTCGATGAGTTTGTTCCACAGTCCACCGTGAAGACTCAAGTTCTTTGCCTTCGTCATCCTTAAAAGGAATGAATCCCTCCTTCACCGCGAACCAAGTGTGGATATCCATCTTCAAATAGTATTCCATCTTTGATCTCCAATATTGAAAGTCGGCGCCATCAAAGAATAGAGGTCGGGTGGTGGAGAAGCCTTCTCTCAATGCCATCTTCCTGAGAACTCTCGGATGTTAAGCCGTGTACAGAGCCCCAAGCTCTGATACCACTTGTTGGTGATGAGATGGCTAGAGAGGGGGGGGGGTGAATATAGCCAATCACTATTTATTTGAAGAGTTAGCAAGTTTCTGCACTTGAAGTTGTTAGTAGCACAGCGGAAGTATGGAAGACAGAATGTGCAGAAACTAAAACAAAAACCTAACTAGCAAGATTAGCAAGATCGCTAACAAGGAGATTTTACAAGGTTCGGGGATAACTTGCCCCTACTCCTTGGCGTGCCCTTAAGGTGGGCGATCCCTTGATCGTCGGCAGATCAAGCCCCGGTTAACACCGGATAATTTAGCAACCTCCTTCTCGGTGGAGAAACCTCTCCACGGTGTGTTTCAAACAAGGATATAGTTTAAGCACAAAGAAACAACAAGAAGGATCTTACTCAAACACTTAGCAAGGACAAAAACACAGCAAGCTTCCCTAAGCTCCACCCAGTGGCGATCTCACGCAAGAACCCTTCTTCGTGTCTTCCCACTGTCGGACTCCAAGCATCTTGTTCTCTCCTTCAAGCGCTCAAGTAATGGACGATTGCTTCTCGATCGCTTGCTCAGAATGATGGAAACCTCAAGAACAGCAAGCTTGATGTGGAGAACTCAAAGGCAGGAACTCAAGAATAGAACTCTAGAACTCTGCTTCACCGAAGCTGTCTCTTGTTCCTTTTGTTTCTCCACTAAGCACCAAGTGACCTCATCTCCAGCAGCCTCCAGCTACCTCACTGCCAACGCCAGCTACACTGAACCCTTACTGAACTTCCTGAGCTCCCTCAGCCAAGCTTTAGTCAGCGGCTTCAGTCCTGCAGCTCCAGCCGTTGCACCCGAAGTTGAGAAATGGACAAACCTGCTCCAAGGAAAGCCCTCTTTGACATCTCCTTGAGTGTTTGAATCCTCCCCTGTAACCTGCAGCTTAATCAGACTGTTAGAGCAGTATATCACACAGTGAATCAAATATCAGAGGTAAGTGGTAGCAAATATCAGATGTTCAGACGCGATCAGAGCGTCTGACAGTGCAATTTGAATTAAAGTGATCAGTCACCCGACCGATCAGAGAGCCTCCTGATCGGTCACCAGACCGATCAGGCTGGTTCCAGACCGATCAGGATACGTCCTGATCGATCCCCAACGCTCAATCAGAAATCGTGATTTCTTTGAGATTCTCCCGGACCGATCACCAGACCGATCCCAGGTCGTGGATCGTTCACCGGACCGATCCACCCTTATATCGGGCGATTTCTGAGTTTCGCAGGCCAAGCCTTCTGATCGGTCTACTGACCGATCAAAGTGTCACCTGATCGGTCAACAGTCCGATCAGGTCATCACCAGACCGATCAGGAACCATCCTGATCGATCTTAGTGAGAAGCCCGCGAAGCTGGATCGTTCACCAGAACGATCTGCATAGTGATCCTGATCTGTCATCAGACCGATCAAGAGCAGTTCAGCAAGGGAACTCAACCTCACTGCTTGCTCCCTGATCGGTCACCAGACCGATCAGGAGCCAGTCAATGGGTGAAACGCATACTCCCTGATCGGTCACCAGATCGATCAGAAGCAGCACAGTAGGTTCCCAACCTCACTGTGTGCTCCTTGATCGGTCACCAGACCTATCAGTCATCGCTGGATCGGTCACCAGACCGATCCACGAAGGAGCAGCGTGCCAGAATCCCTGATCGATCACCAGATCGATCCAGGGACTTAAACTCAGCCCTCCAAGCTAAGTTTCCATCCACCTTAGCCCTCAAAGCTAAGGATTTTCCATCTGACTCTCCAAGTTGGGACTTTGCACCTAACCCTCCAAGTTAGGACTTTTCACCTAGCCCTCCAAGCTAGAACTTTTCACCTAGCCCTCCAAGCTAAGACTTTTCACCCAACCCTTCCGAGTTAGAACTTCATCCAACCTAGCCCTCCAAGCTAGGCACCTGACCCTCCAAGCCAGGACTTTTTCACCTAATTCTCCAGGATGGGAATTTGCACCTAACCCTCCAAGTTAGGACTTTTGACCTAGCCCTCCAAGCTAGGACTTTTCACCCAACCCTTCCGAATCAGGACTTTTCCAACACCTAGCCCTCCAAGCTAGGATTTTTCACACTCAACCCTCCAGGTTAGGATTTTTCCAACACCTAGCCCTCCAGGCTAGAATCCTCCATATCATGCCTAATCCTCGATTAGGACTTAATCATAATCATCATCATCATCAACCTAAACTAAAATCGTTGTCAACACCAAAATAACAATCAGGGCCAGACTGCATCAACAGTTTCTACTGCTGATTTATTAGAGACTTCAGCGATATTGCTCGGCCCTTGACAAAACTTTTGCAAAAGGATGTTAAATTTTGTTTTGATGATAAGTGCAAAGTGTTGGATCGAGAGAAACGATAGAGGGGGGGGTTGAATATCGTTAAACACTTTTCGGATGAAAACTAGAGCAAGTATGCAGCGGAATAAAAACAATCGCGAACACAGGTAGTTTTACTTGGTTCGGAGCCTAGGTCGACTCCTACTCCAAGGCCCACGGTCGTTGACCGTTTTCTGCAGGCAATTCTATAAGTGCGCAAAACGTTTACAGAGAGATATTACAAAAGCAGTATAGTAAACTTAAAAGTAACTCTTCTTTTACCGACGTCCGATGTAGATTGAATTTTTTGAGCAATGGGACGTCGTCGGAGCTTGAGTCTCGAGTCGGGAGGTTTCCGGAGTAGAGCGCGGGAGAAGAAGAGCGTGATTGCATTGAATGAATTGTTGTTCGAAGCCTTGGGGTCGAGGGCCAATTTATAGCCCCTAGGGGCGCCCGGGACGTCGGGGCCCCCCCACGTGTCAGCCGATCCGCTTTCATCTCGGTCAGCTCTGATCCCTTAAAACTCGGGATCAGGCTTTGACGGGGGCGCCCTGAACGCTGGGGGCGCTCGGGTTGACCGGGTCTCTTCTTATCCGTTGGCTTTGATGGGATCTGCTTCGTTAGCTTCACCTGGGGGCGCCCGGGAGCAGCGAGGGAGCCCAGGAGCATGGGGGCGCCCTGCCCATGAGCTGCAGACGCAATTCCTTTGCTTCAACTGTTTGTGTTCACCTTGGGGGCGCCCGGGACACTCCGGGCGCCCTACTCAGCCTTTGCCTCACTCCTTTGAGGCTCTCCGAGCTGCAGACACTCGTTCCTTTGGTCCTGCATCTAGGGTTAGTCCAAAACAACATAAAACAATAAGATGTTAGTTTATACAACCTTAGCTGTCTTGGTTCTGACTTTGGGTCTCCAAAATAGAACCCTAGGTCGAACCGACGCCTACTGTTCCCTCGACGGGGAGCGCGTCCTCACCTACTCCTCTCGAGAGAATGTACCTGATGCCAACCGGCTCCTCCGGTTGGACTTTTACCTAGCGGTCCTTCGCCAGGTCTTGAATACCAAGCTGTCCTTCACCCGGTGCCTAGCAATTCTTCGCTAGGTCTTCAGTCCCAAGTTGTCCTTCGCCTGGTGCCTAGCAGTCCTTCGCTAGGGCTTCAGTACCCTGGCATTCCTTCGCCAGTGCCTAGCAGTCCTTCGCTAGGACTTTTTACCCTGCACACTTGAGTAGCATGTTAGATAACAAATAAGACTTAACTTTTGAACCCTTTTGCCATTATCAAAACCCAGGTTCGACTTGGGTGCTTTCTGCACCAACAATCTCCCCCTTTTTGATTTATGGCAACCCAGGTTCAAAAAGTTAAGTTAATCAGAGCAAGTAAAAATTAAATTTTGTTCCCTCCCCCTGGAAGGAATCTCCCCCTAGATTTTTTCAAAACTTCATGGGGATTTTTGAAAATTAATTCTAAGTTTAAGGATGGATTTTTACTTAGAATAATTTTCAACAGAAAATAATTTTGGTTATCTATTTTGGAGAACTTGTAGAATATTTAAGTTTGAATACTTAGAAAACTTTAAGAAGGATTCTGAAAAACTTAAGTTTGAGTACCAAGGAAAATTTTGACGCCTTAAGTTTAAAGTACTCAAAGAAGTTTTGAAAACTTTAAGTTTTAAAGTACTTAGTGAAATTTGAAAAACTTAAGTACTTAGGAGTACTTTAGGGAAGTTTTGAATAACTTA
The DNA here is from genome assembly GCA_024364735.1 of Boesenbergia rotunda. Lineage (NCBI taxonomy): Eukaryota > Viridiplantae > Streptophyta > Magnoliopsida > Zingiberales > Zingiberaceae > Boesenbergia > Boesenbergia rotunda. Next base: position 80,436 of record JAGFNQ010008981.1, on the reverse strand, counting down.
AGTACTTAGAAAAGTTTTGAAAAACTTAAGTACTTAGAAAAGTTTAAAAAACTTAAGTGCTTAGAAAAGTTTAAAAAAAAACTTAAGTACTTAGAAAATTTTAGTACTTAGACAACTTTAGTACTTAGACAAGTTTTGAAAAAACTTAAGTACTTAGGAAAGGTTTAAAAAACTTAGTACCTTTGAAAAATTTTAGTACTTTTGAAAAACTTAGTATTTTTGAAAAATTTAGTACTTTTGAAAAATTTAATTAAGTACTTTTTGAATAAAGGATAGAGTTTGAGTTAGAGAAAAAAAATTTTAAACTCTCTCCTTTCCTATCTCTCCCCCTTTGCCATATATCAAACACAAATAAATACAGCAGAAATAGAATAATTAAATTGCATAAGGGAAATAACTTGCTGTACTGAACCAATTCATGATGAGAATTAAATCAAATCAGTTTCAATTTCCTTTTTTAGGGACCTGTCTAACCCAATTAGCTACTTACTAACTGTTATAAACAGTAATTTTCGCTAGGGTTAGTCAAGTTAAGTGTTCTGTTCAAGTTAGATTTTCTAACCTTGACACTTAACTTGATTACTGTGTAAGTTGTATTTAGTGCCTCAATTACTGCAGATGCACTGACCTAAAGCATCTTGAATTAAGGCAAAGACCTAAGCATCTCAACCCTTTCTATGTTATCAATCAAAAGTACCCTAAGGTGCTTGTGAGATGCTGGCTTCTAAATCTATAGGTGCATGCAGTTCTAGGGTTAGGGCCTAAGCTAAGTCCATTTTAGAAAAAGCCCTAGTTTTGAAAGGGGTAGTTTTGAAAATAAAACTAAGTGAAAAACTTTATTTTAAAACTTTTCAAAACTGAATAAAAGCTGATTTTGAAAGCATTTAAAAATTTCTTTAAAACTGATTTGAGTAAGAAAACCAATAGTAGACTGAACCTATTCTACCAAGCATAGTCCTAACTGCCTTCTTAGTGAGCTGAACTCAGACTCAGGTAGCGGTTTAGTAAATATATCAGCTAGGTTGGATTTAGAGTCTATATGCTTAAGTACTATTTCACCCCTGGCTATATGGTCTCTTACAAAGTGATGTTTAACTTCTATGTGTTTAGTTCTTGAATGTTGGATTGGGTTCTTAGTTAGATTAATTGAGCTTATATTGTCAATGAATACTTGAGTTTGGGTGTAGCTAAGCTGGAAGTCCTTAAGAGTGTGCATCATCAATAGAAGTTGTGCTACACATTCTCCTAAGGCAACATATTTAGCTTCAGTTGTGGATAGAGCTGCACAGTGTTGTTTTCTGCTGCACCAACTTACTAGACTATGTCCTAATAGTTGGCAGCTTTCACTTGTGCTTTTTCTATCTAATTTACAACCTGCATAGTCAGAATCCGAGTATCCTGACAAATCGAAGGTTGAGGTTCTAGGATACCAAATCCCTACATTTAGAGTGCCCTTTACATATCTTAGTATTCTTTTTAGGGCTGCTAAGTGTGTTTCCTTAGCACAGGTTTGGTATCTAGCACACATCCCTACAACAAAAAGAATATCAGGTCTGCTGGCTGTAAGGTACAGTAGACTACCTATCATACTTCTACAGAGTTTAAGGTCTACTGGTTTACCATCAGGGTCACTGTCTATTTTTATATTAGTAGCCATGGGGGTACTTATGCTTTTAGAGTTATCCATTTTAAATTTCTTTATTAACTCTTTAGCATATTTGGATTGATGGACATAGTTTCCATCTCTAGTTTGTTTAATTTGTAAGCCTAGGAAAAAGTTAAGCTCACCAACTAAGCTCATTTCAAATTCATTTCCATTATCTTAACAAATTCTTTTAGAAAGTTTGAGTTGGTGGATCCAAAGATTATGTCATCTACGTAGATTTGGGCAATAAATATATCTTTTCCTAGGGTTTTAATAAATAAGGTTGAGTCAATTTGTCCTTGTTTAAATTCTTTAGAAATTAAGTAAGTTGATAAGCGTTCATACCAGGCCCTAGGTGCTTGTTTTAGTCCATATAGTGCTTTAGTAAGTTTGTAAACGTGGTCAGGTCTTTCTAAGTCCTCAAACCCAGGGGTTGTCCTACATAAACTTCTTCTTTAATAATCCATTTAGAAAGGCTGACTTTACATCCATTTAGTATAGCTTAAATCCTTTATGGGATGCAAAGGCTAATAACATTCTAATGGACTCAAGTCTAGCTACTGGGGCATATGTTTCGTCGTAATCTAATCCTTCTACTTGGCTGAATCCCTTCGCTACTAAGCGGGCTTTATTTCTGACTATTTCTCCTTGATCATTTAGCTTATTCCTAAAAACCCATTTAGTGTCAATGATGGATTTGCCTTCAGGTTTAGGCACTAGTTCCCAGACTTGGTTCCTCTCAAATTGGGCTAATTCTTCTTGCATAGCTATGATCTAATCAGGATCAGGTAGGGCCTCATCTATAGTCTTAGGTTCTATTTTTGAAATCATTGCTATTTGACTAAGGTTTCTATAGGAGGATCTAGTCCTGACTCCTAGAGTTGGATCACCCACAATTTGGCCGGTTGGGTGACTGAGTCTGGGTTTCTTGATTTTTCTAGAACTTGGTTCAGCCTCGGGTCCGACTGGTCGGTTTGGTTCATTATTTGATTCAACTCTTTGAGCTGGTTCAATTATTGGTTCAATAATTGGTTCATTTGACTCACTAGTTAGTTCAATAGTTAGTTCGTTTATGGGTTCAATTAAAGATTCACCAATTTGTTGAGTATCTTCTTGATCAGTGTTTGATGAAGTTAGATTTGGTTTTGAGTTAATTTCTTCATCAAATATTAGGTTGGTTGTTTCTTCGATTTTCTTGGTTTGGTTGTTGTAAACCCTATAGGCTCTACTTGTTGTTGAATATCCTAGGAAGATACCTGGGGTTGACTTAGACTGGAATTTTCCTAAGTAGTCTTTGGTGTTTAGGATATGGACTTTGCATCCAAAGACCCTTAGGTAGTGTAGATTTGGAAGTCTATGGTAATATAGTTCATAGGGTGTTTTGTTGTGTCGCTTGTTAATCAGGACCCTATTTNTGTTAATTTTAGTATCGTTTTGATTTTCAATTAACTTACAGAATTCATTAAATAGGTTTAGGGTTTCATCTTTGGTTTTTAGAAACCTAACCCAGGTAAACCTAGAGTAATCATCAACTATTACTAAGCAGTATCGGTTCCCGCTTAGTGACTTGGCTCCGTGTGAATCAAATAGGTCAAGGTGCAGGAGCTCAAGTGTGGTTTGAGTTAGATCAGATTGAATTAGTTTGTGATTAGATCTGGTTTGTTTACCTTGATTACATGATTCACATATTAGGTTTTCATTATTTTTAATTTTAGGGATACCTTTGATTAGGCCAAGTTGGGTGATTTTTGAGATAATTCTTAGGTTAGTGTGACCTAGTCTCCTATGCCAGAGATTTGATTGTTCTAACTGAGTTAACATGCATTTGGGTACTAAGGGAAGGTTTATAGTGTAAACATTATTTTTCCTAGTGTCCTTAAGCATGATTTCTGAGTCTTGTACGTTTCTAATCAGGTAGTTAGAATTATTGAAGGTGACTATATACCCAGAATCACATAACTGACTTATGCTAAGCAAGTTAAAATTGAAGTTTTCAACCAAAAGAACTTTCTTAATAACAAAGTCAGTTTTAAGTTCAATATTACCTGACCCAATTACCTTTAGTGTAGCATTGTTGCCAAATGCCACTGAGCCTAGGTTCTTGAACTTGAGTTTGGTGAATTTTAATTTATCTCCAGTCATGTGTCTGGAGCAGCCGCTATCCAACATCCATTGGTCCAAATCTTTATGTTCCTACACATAAAGAGTTATGTTGATTTGGATCCAATTAGAGTCAGGAATAGCTTAAATTGATTTTCACTGCCTAGTCTGTCTCACCCAAATCTAGGGTTTTCAATCACGTTAGCCTTACAGGTTTTGTGAGACAGGTTTTGATAAGTAAAATTATTTTGAAAAATTATGATTTATTTTGAAAGACTTGAATAAATTTTGAAAACAATTGAATTTATTTTAAGAAGAGAGTTTAAGTCTACAAATAACTGAAAATTTGTGTTAGATTTGAATTTGACAAAGAATAATTTGAATTTGAATTTCAAAAATTGGCTTCCAGGTCTTGGCGAGGCACTAGACCTTCTTTGGCCGTAGCCTTATTGGATCATCAACCCTTTCCTTGACAAAGCCTTTTAATGAAATTTCATTTTCAAAATTAATCTTTGAAAAATCTGGTCTAACTAGTTTGGGTCTTGGATCGGTAGCTTCGGCTAGTTTCACCAGTCTAAAGAGACCAAGTATACTTGACCTTATTAGAATTGGTTTCCCTAACGTACTATCATCTCACCGCCACCCAATACTATGTTGTTCAAATTTCAGTTAAGTTTGTTCAGTCCTTACACTAACCATTCCTAAGTCTAAGCATGGTAAATTGTAGCAATTAAATAAACAATCAACCAAGTAAATTGCAATCAAGAATTAAATTTTATCTAATAATAAAAATAGTTTTTAATTTGGCTCCCCTGGACTAAAGCCACGGTAATGGTTAGGCAAGATGTGAATCTTGTCCTTGGGGATCCAATACTGATTTGATCCAGTTTGTTTGTTCAGGTACAGTTTAGGTACCCATGCCTGAACTTTATTTCTGGACTGATTCAGTACAGCAAAATAGGATCTTTGTCTAGATTTGATTCTATAGCCTAGTCCGGATCGATTTAGAACGGACTTCTATTTTCCAAGAATCATGTCAAGACCCTTGGAACCAGAAGTGAATCGTTCTAAAGCTGATCTAAGATCCTTAACCTGAGTTTTCAGGGAGGAATTCTCTTTCTCAAGTTTTTCAACTTGATTAGAGGTTCCTTCTTGAACCTTCTCAGTTAAGGGTTTAGAGTCAGCTCCCTCTTTCAGGAGTTTTACTTCCTGTCGGAGGGATTCGACTCGGAGTTAAGCTTTCGCCAAATCTCGAGAAAGATACGATATTAATTCATTTAATTGACTTCTAGTAAATCCACTTACCTTGATTTCGCCGTCCTCTGAAAAGGTCAGTCTGCCGTCGTCCTGTTCTGATTCTGACTCGGTCTCGACTTCTTCTGAGGCGGTTAGTGCGAGCAGGTTCGATTGTGGGACCTCTTCTTCTTCTTCGGAGGAGGACTCGTCCCACGTTGCTTGAAGTGCCTTTTTCCTTGTATTCTTCTCGGTCTCCTTCAGGTTGGGGCATTCAGTCTTGTAGTGGCCCTTCTTCTTGCACTCGTAGCAGGTCACGTTGGGCTTGTTCTTTTCATTTGCGGGTTCAGCTGGTTCGTCCTTTCTTCGGCTGGCTTTCCGTCTGTTGGTTTGGTTCTTCAATTCCTTGTAGTAGTTTCTTGCCAGTCGGACCAGCTTAGGTCGAACTCCTTCTTCATCTTCTGAGTCTGAGTCTGAGTTAGACTCGGGTTCGGGTTGAGGCTTTTTCTTTGTTGTCCTTCCAGTTTTACCTGCAACAAAGGCAATACCTTTCTCGGCCAAATTGCAGTTAGTCTGTTCATGTAATTCTAATTCAGAGAACAATTCATCTAATTTTATTTTCGAAAGATCCCTTGAAACCTTGTATGCATCTACCATAGATGTCCACAAGGTGTTTCTCGGGAAAACATTTAAAGCATACCTTATTAGGTCACGGTTTTCAACCTTGTGACCAATGGTGTGTAGACCATTCATTAGTTCTTGAATTCGGGCGTGAAGCTGAGCTGCTGTTTCGTTGTCGGTCATTTTGATGGTATACAGTTTGTTCAGGAGCAGATCTCTCTTGCTGATCCGAGTGTCTGATGTTCCTTCATGCAGCTCGATCAGTTTTCCCCACAGCTCCTTGGCACTGTTGAAAGGGCCCACCCGGTTCAGCTCCTCTTTTGTTAAGCCGCATTGAAGGGTTTGGGTCGCCTTTGCATCCGCTTCAATTTTCCATTTCAGAGCGGTGTCCCACTCTGTGTAGCTTTGAGGTACTCCTTCAGCATTTCTGAATCTCCAGTCCGGACTGGATGATTATCCACATGTCCACCTGAGTTTTCAGGTGGACCTCCATTCGACTTTTCCAGTAGGAAAAGTCTTCTCCACTGAAAAGTGGAGGTCTGGCTGTGCTGAATCCTTCTTGCATGGCCATTGGGGATTTTATCTGAAAAAGAGATAAGAGAAAAAAACTTTGTCGTCCCAAGACTTGGTCTTGGATTAGTAGTGCGGGATAAAGTAAAGAAAAAATATTTGTCGAGGGGTGTTGCACCAACCTCGATCAATGAGAAGAAATTCGAACGAAAAAAATATTAGAAGAAATTCGAACGAAAGAAAAAAATATTAGAGAAATTCGAACGAAAAAAATATTAAGAGAAATTCGAACGAAAAAAAATATTAGAAGAAATTCGAACAAAAAAAATTAGAGAAACAAAAATCCGAAAAATTTTCAAACTGGTGGTTGCACCAAATTTGAACTTCCCCGCTCTGATACCACTTGTTGGATCGAGAGAAACGATAGAGGGGGGGTGAATATCGTTAAACGCTTTTCGGATAAAAACTAGAGTAAGTACGCAGCGGAATAAAATCAATCACAAACACAGGTAGTTTTACTTGGTTCGGAGCCTAGGTCGACTCCTACTCCAAGGCCCACGGTCGTTGACCGTTTACTGCGGGCAATTCTATAAGTGCGCAAAACGTTTACAGAGAGATATTACAAAAGCAGTATAGTAAACTTAAAAGTAACTCTTCTTTTACCGACGTCCGATGTAGATTGAATTTTCGGAGCAACGGGACGTCGTCGGCGCTGAGTCTCGAGTCGGGAGGTTTCCGGAGCAGAGCGCGGGAGCAGAATAGCGTGATTGCGTTGAATGAAGTGTTGTATGAAGCCTTGGGGTTGAGGGCCCTTTTATAGCACCTGGGGGCGCCCGGAACGTCGGGGGCGCCCCCCCACGTGTCGGCCGATCCGACTTTCACTCGGTCAGCTTCTGATCCCTTCAAACTCGGGATCAGATCTTGACGGGGGCGCCCGGGACGCTGGGGGCGCCTGGATTGACCGGGTCAAATCTTATCCTTGGTTTCGCTGGCTTCTGGTTCGTAGGCTTGCACTGGGGGCGCCCGGGATGCTGGGGGCGCCCGGGAGCATAGGGGGCGCCCGGGAGCACGGGGGCGCCCCGCCCATAAGCTGCAGAAGCACACTTTGCTTTACTTTGTTTTGTGTTTGTTGATGCAGTCTGGCCCTGATTGTTGTTTTGGTGTTGACACCGATTTTAGTTTAGGTTGATGATTATGATGATTATGATTAAGTCCTAATCGAGGATTAGGCAGGGTTTGGAAAATCCTAACCTGGAGGGTTAGGTGTGTAAAATCCTAGCTTGGAGGGCTAGGTGTTGCAAAGTCCTAATTCGGAAGGGTTGGGTGAAAAGTCCTAGCTTGGAGGGCTAGGTGAAAAGTCCTAACTTGGAGGGTTAGGTGCAAAGTCCCAACTTGGAGAATTAGGTGAAAAGTTCTGGCTTGGAGGGTCAGGTGCCTAGCTTGGAGGGCTAGGTTGGATGAAGTTCTAACTCGGAAGGGTTGGGTGAAAAGTCCTAGCTTGGAGGGCTAGGTGAAAAGTCCTAGCTTGGAGGGCTAGGTGAAAAGTTCTAGCTTGGAGGGCTAGGTGAAAAGTCCTAACTTGGAGGGTTAGGTGCAAATTCCCAACTTGGAGAGTTAGATGGAAAAATCCTTAGCTTGGAGGGCTAAGGTGGATGAAACCCTAGCTTGGAGGGCTGGGTTTGACTCCCTGGATCGGTCTGGTGACCGATCAGGGATATTGGCACGCTGCTCCTTCGTGGAACGGTCTGGTGACCGATCCAGCGATGTCTGATCGGTCTGGTGACCGATCAGGGAGCGCACAGTGAGGTTGGGAACCTACTGTGTGGCTCCTGATCGGTCCGGTGATCGATCAGGGATCAGGCTGCTGCCCTGTTGCTTGGCTCCTGATCGGTCTGGTGACCGATCAGGGAGCAAGCAGCTTCCTCACTGACTTGCTCCTGATTGGTCTGGTGACCGATCAGGGAGCGAACAGTGAGTGAGTTCTCCTCCGGATCAGACCCTGGATCGGTCCAGTGACCGATCAGGGACTTAGGATCTGATTACAGAATCACTGTTCATTTGTCCTGATCGGTCTGAGTGACCGATTAGGCTTCACTCTGATCGGTCTGGTGACCGATCTGGCTTCACTCTGATCGGTCCGGTGACCGATCAGGCGTGTATAGCCGCGAGAGCTGGGAATCCCAGCGAAGCAGTGTATCGGTCTAGTGACCGACCCACAAGCCCTGGGTCGGTCCGGTGACCGATCACTTTAATTCAAATTGCGTTGTCAGACGCTCTGACCGTATCCGATTCTCTGCGCTTTACATCTGATACATGATTTGCTGCTCTAACACTCTGATTAAGCTGCAGGTGATAGGGGAGGATTCAAACACTCAAGGAGAAGTCAATGGAGGCTTTCCTTGGAGCAGGTTTGTCCGTTTTCCATCTCAGGTTGCAACGGCCGAGCTGCAGACTGGAGCTTGGCTGAGGGAAGCTCAGGGAGTCCAGGGATAGCTCAGTGGTAGTTGGCGTTGGCAGATGAGCAGCTGGGAGCTGCAGAAATGGTGTCATCTGATGCTTGGTGGAGAAACAAAAAGGGTGGAAGAAGGCTTCGTGGAAGAAGAGTTGGTGAACTAAGTTCTTGCCGCGCCTTGTGTTCTCCACAACGAACTTGCTGTGTTCCTGAAGTTGTCATCACCTTGAGCAAGCGATTGCATACTTGAAGCAACTGTCCATTACTTGAGCGCTTGAAGGAGAGAACAAGAAGCTTGGAGTCCGACAGCGGGAAGACACGAGGAAGGGTTTCTTGCGTGAGATCGCCGCTGGGTGGAGCTCAGGAAAGCTTGCTGTGTTCTTGTCTTTGCTGAGTGCTTGAGTAAGATCTTTCTTGTTGTTTCATTGAGCTTAAACATTTATCTGTGATTGAAACGCTGTGGAGAGGTTTCTCCACCGAGAAGGAGGTTGTTTTATATCCGGTGCTAACCGGGGCTTGATCTGCCGACGATCAAGGGATCGCCCACCTTAAGGGCACGCCAAGGAGTAGGGGCAAGTTATCCCCGAACCTTGTAAATCCTCCTTGTTAGCGATCTTGTAGTTGTGTTGATTTCTTTTTTCTGTTTCTGCATTTCTGTTTTCTACTTCCGCTGTGCTACTAACATCTTGAGTGCAGAAATTGATTTGTGTCTAAGTCAAGTGATTGGCTATATTCACCCCCCCTCTCTAGCCATCCGGTTCCAACAAGTGGTATCAGAGCTTGGGGCTCTGTTTACGGCTTAACATCCGAGAGTTATCAACAAGATGGCTTGAGAGAAGGCTTCTCCACCACCCGACCTCCATTCTTCGATGGCGCCGATTTCAATATTGGAGATCAAGATGGAATATTATTTGAAGATGGACATCAACACTTGGTTCGCGGTGAAGGAGGGATTCACCCCTCCTATGGATGATGAAGGCAAAGAACTTGAGTCGTCGAGATGGACTGCCGAACAAACTCGAAAGAGTGAAGCCGACGCGAAGGCGGTTGTCACTCTACAATGTGGCATGAACAAAGACCAACTCATCAAGGTTGGTCCTTTCACAAGTGCAAAGGACTTGTAGAACAAACTCATTGAGATTCACGAGGGCACCCGAGACTCAAGGATCGCAAAGAGGGATTTGTTCCTCAATCAACTCCAAAATCTCTCCATGAAGGAGAATGAATCGGTAAGTGAGCTCCATAGCCGGTTCAAGGAAGTCCTCAATGGGCTTCATTCGATTGATGAAAAGGTCGAGAATCGCGACCTTGTGAGGTATGTCTTGAAAGTCTTTCCAAGGAATCCTTTGTGGTCATCCATGGTGGATGCCTATAAAGTTTCCAAGGATCTATCCATTGTAAAGTTAGATGACTTATTTTGTGAGATGGAATTGCATGAAATGGCTAACAAAGGCCCCAAGGAGAAGGGGATTGCTTTAGTTGCAGGGGACCGATCCAACAAGAAGAAGAAGGAGAAGAAGAAGGAGAAGGAGGTCTCTTCGTCTTCATCCTCTTCCGAATCCGAGTCCGATTCCGAGGAAGATGGCAGCGGCTTCTCATCCTCCGAAATGGCGAACTTTATGAGAAGGATGATGAGAAGGGGTCGACGCTTCAAGAGTAGAGGTAACTCTAGTGAAGCTAAACTTGATAAGACTAATGCATCTTGCTTTGAGTGTGGTAGGAAAGGGCATTTTAAGAACGAATGCCCAAAGCTTAAGAAGAAGGAGGAGAAATCCAAAAAGAAAGAAGAAAGATTCAAGAAGAAGAAGAAGGCCTTGAAGGCCACTTGGGATGAGACATCCTCTAGCTCATCCGATGAAGAGAAGGAGGAGAAGAGCACAAGGCATGTGACACTCATGGCTCTAGGAGAGGAAAGCTGTGATGAATCTTCAAGTTCCTCAAACACGGCTTCATCATCTTCAGATGATGAAGTGGTAACTTCTCCCGAGCTTGAAAAATATTATAGAGCAATTGCATGTTTAACTAGTATGCTTAAGAAGTCAAAAAATAAGGTTAAAGCATTGCAATTAGAGATTGATCAATTGAAATTATCTAGGGATGATAACATTGATGACTTGCATGTTGAATTGTTAGAAGATGAAATTAAGTCATTGAAACATGAGATTGAAAATTTGAAATCCTCTAAGGTTGAGGAAGTAGATGATTTGCATGATGACTTGCTAGTAGAAGAGAACAAATCATTGAAGAGTGAAGTTGAGAGACTCAAGAATATTCTTGAGAAGTTCTCAACTAGCTCTAAGACCCTAGACATGATCCTAAATGCCCAAAGGGCAGTCTACAATAGGGCCGGTATTGGTTATCGACCCAAAGAACCCTCATTCGTGTCTTTGATGTCTAGGACTGATACGAGACAATCTAGGACACCCAAGGTTCAAAAGAAAGTGGTCAAGGCATGGGTGCCTAAGTCTTGTTTAGTTGATGCTTTAGGTCCCAAGGTTTGGGTACCTAAAACTTCTATTTTTCGAATTGTGTAGGTTATGATTGAGGGGGAGCATCTATCAACTTGGTTCGTTGATAGTGGATGCTCCAAACACATGACCGGGGATAGATCATTGTTTACCACACTTCACAAGAAAAGTAGAGGTAATGTATCATTTGGTAACAATGGTAGTCTTAAGGTCATAGGAATAGGAGACATTCAAATATCCGAATGTCTTAGAATTTCAAATGTCCTTCTAGTCAAGGGGATGAAATTTAATCTCCTAAGTGTGAGTCAATTGTGTGACACGGGTTACACAATTGACTTCCAACCAAGTCAATGTCTAGTTAGACAACATGACACCTTGGACACAGTACTAGTAGGAACAAGAGTAGACAATATTTATCAAGTCTCATTTAAAAGTGCTACTAATGTTTCTGCTAAGTGTTTCATGTCAAAAGAAGAAGAGTCCACCCTTTGGCACCGGAGGCTAGCACATGTGAACATGAAGAACATCCGGAAATTGGCCAACAAGGGATTGGTTCGTGGCTTACCAAGCATCAAGTATGAGAAAGATAAACTTTGTGATGCATGTCAAATGGGTAAGCAAACAAAATCTGGACATAAAGGTAAAAGCGCTGTAAGTACTTCTAATGCATTAGATTTACTTCATATGGATTTATTTGATTGTAGTACCATCATATCTTTGAATGGAAGTAGATATTGCTTTGTGATTATCGATGATATCACTAGATATACATGGACTTACTTTTTAAAATATAAGGATCAAACCTTAGATATTTTCGTTTCTTTTTGTAGAAGGGTTAAAAATGAATGATCATTAACAATTAAGACAATAAGAAGTGATCATGGAGGTGAATTTCAAAATCAAAGGTTTTTGAAATTTTGTCAAGATAGGGGTTATAAACATGAGTTCTCTACTCCTAGAACACCACAACAAAATGGTGTTGTAGAGAGGAAGAACCGTGTACTTCAAGAGGCAGCACGAAGCATGCTTAATGAGTACTCACTCCCGAGTTACTTCAACAAAATGGTGTTGTAGACTCCCCATGAGCTTTGGTTTGGGAAACCACCTACGGTTAAACACCTTAGGGTGTTTGGTTGTAAGGTGTTCATCATAAACATCAAGGATCATCTTGGAAAGTTTACGGCAAAGGCTGATGAAGGGATACTAGTCGGGTACTCCCTAGTTAGCAAAGCCTATCGAGTCTACAACAAGAAGTCTAGATTAGTTGAAGAGTCTTCTGATGTGGTTTTTGAAGAAATTCCAAAATCAAATGACCAATCAGAAAATGTAGAAGGAGTTCAACTTGAACTTAGGAGACTAAGTTTGAATGAAACTCCAAATGTTGTTGATGGTGATGAGTCTGATGACGGTGAACCTAGACAACCCATTGATCAGCCGGATCCTGAGGCTGAGCTTGTGTCTAGTGAAACCATTCAAGAAGCACCACCAACACCAAGGCAAACTAGATTAGCCTCTAGTCATCCCCAAGACCAAATTGTTGGAGACATCCATCATGGGGTTAGAACTAGATCATTCTTCCGGAATGAGGCTAATGAAGTTGCCCTGATTTCCGAAATTGAACCTAGAAAAATTGATGAAGCATTAAATGATCTCGATTGGATCATTGCAATGCAAGATGAATTAGGTCAATTCAAGAGGAGACAAGTTTGGGACTTAGTCCCTAGACCTAAGAAGACCACCATCATTGGAACCAAATGGGTCTTCAAGAACAAATTGAACCATAAGGGAGAAATCATTAGAAACAAGGCACGATTAGTAGCCAAGGGCTATAGTCAAGTTGAAGGCCTTGATTATGATGAGACTTATGCTCCCGTGGCACGATTAGAGTCCATCCGATTGATGCTAGCATTTGCAGCACATCGTGGTTTCAAATTATATCAAATGGACGTCAAATCGGCCTTTCTAAATGGTCTAATTAGGGAAGAAGTCTATGTCGAACAACCACCGGGGTTTGACAGTTCCGAATTTCCAAACCACGTGTTCAAGCTCAAAAAGACACTTTATGGCCTTAAACAAGCACCCCGGGCTTGGTATGAGCGATTGTCGACATTCCTAATCGAGAAGGGCTTCGTTAGAGGCCAAATAGACCCTACACTATTTCTACGCAGAGATGGTGATGATATTTTTGTAGCCCAAGTATATGTCGATGACATAATTTGTGGCTCCAATAACAAGGGCTATTTAAATGAGTTCATTGAACACATGGAAAGTGAATTTGAGATGAGTCTAGTGGGAGAGTTGACTTTCTTCTTTGGACTTGAAATCAAACAAACCCGAGATGGGATCCATGTGCACCAATCGAAGTATACACAAGAAATGCTTCGAAAATTCAATATGAGTGATTCAAAAGAGGTAACCACTCCCATGGCCACAAACACAAAATTAGACAATGATGAGAGTGGTAAACCATTGATTTGACTCAATATCTAAGCATGATAGGAAGCTTGCTATATCTCACAGCTAGTCGACCGGATATTCTTTTCGCTGTGGGTATGTGCGCTAGGTATCAAGTTTGTGCCAAGGAATCTCATTTAATCGCTGTTAAGAGAATTTTGAGATATCTTAAAAGCACAATAGGTGTCGGTCTTTGGTACCCCCGTACCGAATCATTCGATCTAATTGGCTATACCGATTCCGACTACGCTGGATGTAAGTTGGATCGGAAAAGCACAAGTGGGGGTTGCCAATTCTTAGGTTCGTCCTTAGTAAGTTGGTCAAGTCCGAAGCAACATTGTGTTGCTCTCTCCACGACCGAGGCAGAGTATATTGCTATGGGAGATAGCGTATCACAATTGTTGTGGATGATTCACACTCTAGAGGACTATGGATTGAGTTACAAGGGTGTGCAAGTGTTGTGTGACAACATTAGCACAATTAACTGAACTTAGAATCCAGTCCATCATTCTAGGACCAAACATATTGAAGTGCGTCACCACTTCATTAGGGATCATGTAGCTAGGGGAGATATTGTACTCTCACATGTTGAGTCCAAGTCAAACCTAGCTGACATTTTCACTAAACCACTCCCCGAAAATGAATTTAGTTTCCTAAGACGGGAGTTGGGAATGTGTCGCGCTTCATGAATTTCAAAATGCTTTTAAAATCCTTCATGATTATTTCGAAATTATTGGGAAACAATTGGGTAACTTTGGGGACATCTCACACAAACTATAAGGTTTAACAAAACGTTTTTGTTTGCTAGAAATGGGGTGAGATGTTAGGATCAACTAAATTTCTCAAAATGTCAATGCATCCCTTGAGAAATTAAGTTGACGAGATAATGATCACTTCGGTGACCAAGTATGGGAAAAACCAATGCATAACATATGTGTATTTGGCTCCATGATCATACTTAGACATTCCAATCAAGGCAACTTGATTGGAAACCTGAATTCGATACAAACTTAGTTGAAATTGCTTGAATGATTATTGTTTAAGTTTGACTCCATTTGGATGGAGCAAAGTGATTGTTGAACCTATAAAGACCTTTGATCCTTGATTGGGGATCAATTATAGACGAGGGACGGCTTCCAAGATCAATATCCTTCACCATATCCCTTTGGAAATCGAGTAATAATCTGAAACTGAAAGTTTCTGATCGAATCTGGGAGTTTCAGGAACCCTGATCGGTCACCCGACCGATCAGGGGAAGGCTGATCGGTCTCCGGACCGATCAGGCTCCACTTTGTAACGATCGGTCCACAGACCGATACGAGGGGCATCAGTGACTTCACGAATTCTGACCAACCCACTGAGCCAGCCTGGATCGGTCCCCGGACCGATCTGACACCCTTTGGTGATCGGTCCATAGACCGATCAGGGGGCTCACAGGTTTCTCTCCGAACCCTACTGTTCGTGTCCTGATCGATCAGCCGACCGATCAGGATCGCGCCTGATCGATCACCCGACCGATTAGGCCCAGGTCAGTCCGATCAGGCTATAGCCTGATCGGTCTGGGCGTTATCAGATCGAACGGTGATCCGTTCAAACACATTAAATTGCGGTTGGTGGACCGATCCACCAACCGATTAACTTCGAGAAAAACCTCTCCTTGCCAAACCCTAGCGCCGAAACCTCTTCCTCGCGCAACCTTTGCTTCGAGCGAGAGCCTTCCCAGTGCTCTCGTCTTCCCTTGCGTGTGCGCGCGTGCGGTCCTAAGGGGTTCTTCCGAGCTCTGTTTTCTTTCTGCGACGTCTTCTCTCGCTGAAGGGCCGTGCGATCTCTCCTGCGCTTGGTCTCTCTCTTTGCGCAAGCTTGCTTTTCTAATCTTCAAGACCTTCACCAATGGCAGCAAAGTGAGTTTTTGGCTTAGTTTTTTTTCTCCAAATCAGTCTATAGTGTTTGTCTTTGAAGCTAATCATGTTTTGATGTGTGCTCTTATTGCTGTGCCGTGACTCCTTGATTTGGTCGTGACCCATTTGTGCTGTGTCTTATCCTTGATCAATTTCACCTCTGATTTAAATGTGTTCCTTTGATCATTGTGTCTTGATTGCACTCTCTGATTGGGTCTTTCCTTGTATGATCAACTCTTGACTTTGTGTGATTCAACCTACATTCGTATCAACCTTGCTCAATTGATTCAAACCGTGTATGATCAATTTCTGATTAAATCCTGTGTCTTGATCGTTTCAATTCTCTAGAAAATCTTCTAAGGGGAAAGAAGCTGTTGAGGGCAGCTCGAGGGGGAAAGCCCCCTCTTCACCTACGCCCTCCAGAAGGCCTTAGCCTTCTTCGAGCTCCCGATTCCCAAATGCGGCTTGTGAACAGGCCTTCCAGTCAAGGACTTTCATAATGCTACCCTGCCGATCAATAGATGTCCCCTTCCTGACTGAGTATTGTCCATCGGTCATGGAGATAATCCTGCATTACAACCTTGGTTTTCTCCTCTCTCTGGAAAGAACTATCAATTATGACCTCGTCTCTGAATTCTATAACAATCTTCAGCAGGGACCTCAAGGAGGCTTCGAGTTCACCACTCGAGTCGCCAAGAAGAACCTTGACTTTTCTTACGAGATTTTGGCAGAGTATTTGGGTGGTCGTCGATCACCAAACATGTATTCGATCTACCCTGAGCTTCCCAATCCGTTATTGGCACCGTTTGCGGATGTCACTCCAGATGGTATCCATCAGTACTTCTTCGGTCTTCCTTGCCCCGACGGACTTGATGAATTGGGCCCTGACTTTCCTACCTTTGCTGCACTGCGTCTTTCTCCCACTAGCTACATATTATTCAAGATTATCACAAATTGTATTCTCCCAATCACCTCCAAACCTTTAACTGAGATTCGACCCTATCACTGTCTGATGCTCTACGGCATGCACCGCCGATTGGACTTCGATATCATGGAGAGCATCTTTCAATCCATTCTATCTTATCGAGAGCCCAGCCGCCGCACGGTCTACATGCCTTTTGGTCACGTCATCACCGACTGGCTCATGTCAGTTGGTGTTGATGTCACCAAGGGCCGGACGATGCCTATGGTCCGACAGGATTGCCGACTTGGCCGGCGGGCATTTGCCAAGTCCGGCATCATCGTTCGGGAGCATGATCGGGCGTTGGTCTGGAAAGATGGTAGGGTTCTTGGTGAGTTACCGAGGGGCGGTCCACAGGTTCAGGCTCCAGCCGATGCAGCTGCTGATTATGACGATGAGCCTGAGCCAGATCTACGATGGCAGATCTACGAGCTGGACTAGACCTTTCAGGAGGATGTTCATCTACGAGAGCTTCATCGAGAGGAGATCCGCTCGGATTTCCGTTCCTTTGATCGCCGATTGACCGGCATAGAGTCCACTGTCTCTGGAGTCCAGGCATTGCAGCAGACGTGGTATGCAGAGTGGCGCCGCCATACTTTTCCAGGGGATGCCCCTTCGGGCAGTGCTGCACCAGGGTCTGCGGATGCCACGATAGATGATCTCATGCATGATGACGATCCCCCCACTGACGTTTGAGTTTGGATGACCAGTGTCTCTTCTGATGTTATGCATATTTGACTGTTTAGTGGTGTGACTTTTGGGCTGTATGCCCCTTGACTTATTTGTTGTGGTCTTGCATCACACGTGTCTGGATTTTGTTGTATCTGTCTTGCATCGGTTGATTACTCTGGTTGTTTTATGACTTATTTCTTCTGACCTTGATGCATGTTTTATCCTACTTTAGTTGCTTATTGTTGATGATATGATGTACTATCTACATACATGATCCATAGCTATCTTCATGCTTATGATGTCATGCTCATATGATACATATGCTTGTTTTGCCATGTCTATATCGTTTTGTCATATGTATTCATATGCTTATCAAAAATCAAATTATTGTTTTGGGATACCCCTAGGGTTGAGGGGGAGTGTGGTTAAACTTAACAGCCCCTCTAGTCCCTTTTCGATGTTCGACAAAGGGGGAGAGTATTGGTTGGTTAAGTTTAGGATGATCATGTTGTAGGGGGAGAATCATGATTCCCCTATGATTCTAAATTTGAGAAAATTAATTGAGAATCCCTAAACTTAAAATCGGGTTGTCAAACAACAAAAAGGGGGAGATTGTTGATGCAGTCTGGCCTTGATTGTTGTTTTGGTGTTGACACCGATTTTAGTTTAGGTTGATGATTATGATGATTATGATTAAGTCCTGATCGAGGATTAGGCAGGGTTTGGAAAATCCTAACCTGGAGGGTTAGGTGTGTAAAATCCTAGCTTGGAGGGCTAGGTGTTGGAAAGTCCTAATTCGGAAGGGTTGGGTGAAAAGTCCTAGCTTGGAGGGCTAGGTGAAAAGTCCTAACTTGGAGGGTTAGGTGCAAAGTCCCAACTTGGAGAATTAGGTGAAAAGTCCTGGCTTGGAGGGTCAGGTGCCTACCTTGGAGGGCTAGGTTGGATGAAGTTTTAACTCGGAAGGGTTGGGTGAAAAGTCCTAGCTTGGAGGGCTAGGTGAAAAGTCCTAGCTTGGAGGGCTAGGTGAAAAGTCCTAACTTCGAGGGTTAGGTGCAAATTCCCAACTTGGAGAGTTAGATGGAAAAATCCTTAGCTTGGAGGGCTAAGGTGGATGAAACGCTAGCTTGGAGGGCTGGGTTTGACTCCCTGGATCGGTCTGGTGACCGATCAGGGATATTGGCACGCTGCTCCTTCGTGGATCGGTCTGGTGACCGATCCAGCGATGTCTGATCGGTCTGGTGACCGATCAGGGAGCGCACAGTGAGGTTGGGAACCTACTGTGTGGCTCCTGATCGGTCCGGTGACCGATCAGGGAGCAGGCTGCTGCCCTGTTGCTTGGCGCCTGATCGGTCTGGTGACCGATCAGGGAGCAAGCAGCTTCCTCACTGACTTGCTCCTGATCGGTCTGGTGACCGAACAGGGAGCGAACAGTGAGTGAGTTCTCCTCCGGATCAGACCCTGGATCGGTCCGGTGACCGATCAGGGACTTAGGATCTGATTACAGAATCACTGTTCATTTGTCCTGATCGGTCTGAGTGACCAATCAGGCTTCACTCTGATCGGTCCGGTGACCGATCAGGCGTGTATAGCCGCGAGAGCTGGGAATCCCAGCGAAGCAGTGGATCGGTCTGGTGATCGACCCACAAGCCCTGGATCGGTCCGGTGACCGATCACTTTAATTCAAATTGCGTTGTCAGACGCTCTGACCGTATCCGATTCTCTGTGCTTTACTTCTGATACATGATTTGCTGCTTGATATGCTGCTCTAACACTCTGATTAAGCTGCAGGTGACAGGGGAGGATTCAAATACTCAAGGAGAAGTCAATGGAGGCTTTTCTTGGAGCAGGTTTGTCCATTTTCCATCTCAGGTTGCAACGACCGAGCTGCAGACTGGAGCTGAGACTGGAGCTTGGCTGAGGGAAGCTCAGGGAGTCCAGGGATAGCTCAGTGGTAGCTGGCGTTGGTAGATGAGCAGCTGGGAGCTGCAGAGATGGTGTCATCTGATGCTTGGTGGAGAAACAAAACGGGTGGAAGAAGGCTTTGTGGAAGCAGAGTTTGTGAACTAAGTTCTTGTTGCGCCTTGTGTTTCTCCACAACTTGCTTGTTGTGTTCCTGAAGTTGTCATCACCTTGAGCAAGCGATTGCATTCTTGAAGCAACCGTCCACTACTTGAGCGCTCGAAGGAGAGAACAAGAAGCTTGGAGTCCGACAGCGGGAAGACACGAGGAAGGGTTTCTTGCGTGAGATCGCCGCTGGGTGGAGCTCGGGAAAGCTTGCTGTGTTCTTGTCTTTGCTGAGTGCTTGAGTAAGATCTTTCTTGTTGTTTCATTGAGCTTAAACATTTATCTGTGATTGAAACGCTGTGGAGAGGTTTCTCCACCGAGAAGGAGGTTGTCTTCTATCCGATGATAACCGGGGCTTGATCTGTCGACGATCAAGGGATCGCTCACCTTAAGGGCACGCCAAGGAGTAGGGGCAAGTTATCCCCGAACCTTGTAAATCCTCCTTGTTAGCGATCTTGATAGTTGTAGTAGTTCCACTTCATTTTCTGTTTCCGCATTTCCTGTTTTCATACTTCCGCTGTGCTACTAACAAAGTTAAGTGGAGAAACTTGATTTGTGTCTAAGTGAAAGTGATTGGCTATATTCACCCCCCCTCTCTAGCCATCCGGTTTCCAACAATCCGGGCCGAGATCGAGAAGCTGCTGGAAGACGACCAAATTTGGGAGGTCCAGTTCCCAGCTTGGTTGGCCAACGTAGTGTTGGTGGCCAATCCCGACAATAAGTAGAGGGTCTGCATCGACTTCGGGGACCTCATTCGGGCCTGCCCAAAAGACTGTTATTGTAACGCCCGTAAAATCCTCTCAATATTTTTCTTTAAAATATTGATCATGCCTATGTGGATTCTTGAGTATACTAGCATGAACCTTAGCATGATCTCTTATATAGATTAAAAAGCTAAGTGCTAATGGGCCTTACATGGGCTCTTCTAGTATCATGGCTATTAGTGGACCTTAGGTGGAATTTAACATAAATAGAAATGGGTTCCAATTAGGAATATTAGCATAACTCTTGGTGGACTTTTATGTGGGCCTTGCCAAAAATAAGAGTAAATGGAATAAAAAGAAAGTGCATACACCAAGGATTGAACCTTGTACCTAGGATAGAGGCAAAGTCTCATCATGCATGTACTAACCAATTCACCTAGCAAAGGAGTGCTAGTAGAAAAGGAAGAGGATTGTTGTTAAGGCTAAAGGAAGTGAAGAGTCACCATGTGAGGAGGCACCATGCCCCTTCACTTGCCCCTCCACTTAGTATAAAAGAGGGGGATGAGGAGTGAAGAGACACCTAAGTTATTTCTCCTCTTTTCTTCTTCCACCAAGGCTCTTCCTCTCCCTCTTCCTCCTTCTTCTTGCCGAAAATCACCAAGGGGATTTCCCCTTGGAAAACTTCACAAGAGGACTCCCTCTTGAAGATCCAAGTTCTTTTACAAGGCTACAAGGGTAAAGGGGGTTCTAGGGTCAAGAAGGTTTTCTTTTGTTTCTCTATTCAAGGTTAATAACCAAGATTAAGAAAGGTAAGACCCCCTCACCTGTGGTATAATAGTTTTGATGTTATCTTTCATGATTTAAGATTTTGTTTGGGCTCTATGTTGAGAACACCATGAACTAGGGTTCCTATAACTTTCGGCCAAGCAAGTTTTTGGGTCTAGGATGATGTTAAAACCTCACTTATGCTTCCTAATGTTTTCTCATGATAAATAAAGAATAAATTATGAGTTGTGGAATTTTTGAAGCACCCCAAGACCCCCTACAAGTTTCGGCCACTTCCCTACTTCCATGGTTATGATTAGATCTAACCCTCTAAGCATGCTTCTTATGATTCCCTATGATATAATGGATATTAATTGTGAATTACATGAATTTTTCATGGACTTAAGCCCCCTATAAGTTTCGGCCAAGACTAAATGTTAGGGCTCAGAGTTAGGGTTAGCCCAATCATGTATTCTAATGGCTCCCTATGACATTAATGTATGTATTGTATTGGATGTTAATTGTGAATTATATGAATTTTTCCATGTACTTGTGACCCTCTAGGGTTTCGGCCAAGACCTAATCTAGGGCTAGGAATTGGGTTAGCCCCAATCATGTGTTCAAATGGCTTCTTATGACATTGTATGAATTGTATGGGTGTTATGTTACTTATGGTATCTCACATTTTACTTGAATAATGGGACTTCCATCTTCTAGGGTTTCGGCCAAGCACCAAGTCTAGGGTTTGGGTTAGTCTAAGGGTTCAAGTATACTTGTTTATGGCTTATTATGATGTATGTATATGTTCATGCATGTTGTATGAATTTTATGATACCTAAAATCCTAACTTTATGTGCTATGCATCATGACCTTGTATGCCTATATTATGTGTCATATTTTAGTAGGTTTTATTTATGGATGTTTTAAAGCCTATACCATGAACACATGTGTTGGGAAGTATGTATCATGTTTATGTAGAATTGTGCATACATTAGGTTAAATGCCTTGAATATATGTATATTATGGTTATGTAGGCCTATGCATGTTTTATGTTGAATGTCATGAACCTATGTAGTATGTATCATGTTTATGTAGAATTGTGCATACATTAGGTTAAATGCCTTGAACATATGTATATTATAGTTATGTAGGCCTATGCATGTTTTATGTTGAATGTCATGAACCTATGTAGTATGTATCATGTTCATATGGATCCTACTCATGCATGCTTTATGATAGACACCATGATCATGTAGGCTATGTGATATGTACCATGTATGTAATGCATGCTTACCTTATGTACCATGATCATGCAAGCTTAATGAACTAAAATGATGTTTATGCCTTAATGCATAATTATGTATGTATATCATGCCTTATGAATGAAGATGAGGAATGAAGATGATGTTCATGCCTTTAAGGCATAATGATGTTATGCATTAACTATGAATGATGAAATGCTAAGTATGTTTTATACCATGCTTTATGTATTAAGATCACGTTTATGTCTTCAATTATGCTATGAATGTTCTATGAATGTATGAATGATGAATATGTGAAGTTATTTTACTTTATGAATGGGCTTGTACCGGACTGAAGTAAGGGTCTAAGGGATGAGCTCCTTATGAAAGTCTCGGTTCTGGACTACCGTAGCTGTCCATGGTTCTGGGACTACCGCAGCTGTCCAACAGGGATGGACTCCTTATGTCAGCCTCGGTTCTGGGACTACCGTAGCTGTCCCTACCCTAGTAGGTCGAGACTAGCTACCTCGCATTTACTTAGGGATGCGCGCATATGATGTATGTATGTGGTACAAGCCGGGGCCCCCCATGATGTTATGATTATGTTTAAGTATTTATAAATATGATTTTCAAATAAGCATCCTTATGTTATGTGCATTTAACTCATGCATTCATTCATGTTATGCATCTATGTCATGTCAAGTATGTTATAAGCTTATGTTTATGTCAAGAATTATGTCATGTCAAGTATGTTATATGCTTATGTTTATGTCAAGAATTATGTCATGTCAAGTATGTTATATGCTTATGTTTCATGTCAAGAACTTCTCCATGTTAAATATTTTATATGCTTATATTTTATGTCAAGTACTTCTTATGTCATGAACTCTATGCACCTTCATTTCATGTTAAGCACTTCTATATGATTGTTTTATGTTACACTCTTCATGTTAGGTCTTTCTATTGACTATATGTGATGTATGGTTTTAGTGAGTAGGAAAGAGTCTTACTAAGCCTATGTGCTTATAGTTTTACTTCTTATACCGCAGATCAAGCAAGAGGATACTGAGCTAAGGGAAACAGCAGGAGGGCAAGTGTGTGTGTGTGGCAGTGACTTGGCAAAAGAAAAGGAAAAAGAAAAGATCCTAATACTTATACTTTGTCACATGTCTTATATTTGCATTGTCCTCCTTAGTTTCATGCTATGTCTTATTTCTCTTATGTTATGACAATGCTAAGTTTACCAAGTAACCATGTTTAAGAATGATAGCTAAGAGAAGCCAACATGATTCAAGTTTTAAATTGCATGGTTTACGCATATGTAGGAAGTTTAAAATTTATTCCGCTGCATTAAGATCTCCATATGCATATATGTATGTTAGCGTAACGCCGCCTCCCGCCTACATCGTAGGCCGGAAAGGGAGGGCGTTACAGGTTGGTATCAGAGCCAGTTTGCCATCTCACCACACACACATCAAGCCTTCTTCCTACAGCTTCCAAGTAAGTACCTCTATGCATACCTTACTTTCTTTTATGATTCTAGAATATGCGAGTATGAATGATACCTTATGATAGAGAGAAATTTTTTTAGGATATGTAAATATGAATGATACCTTACCTTATTTTATGATATCGAATACTTTAGAGTTGATATGTGGGTACGAATACAATAACTTATATTAGCCTTACTTGTCCTTTACGAAGAAAAACATGGCTAGAAGACAGAGTAACATGTGTAATGGGTAAAGTCACTTCGGATGTCCGTATAAATAATAAGCATAATGATGGAGAGAGTTAGAAAATGATGAGAAAGAGCAAAGAGAATAAGGGAGTAGAAGAGTGAGATAGAGATTAAATAAAGCAGAAGAAGTATGACAGAAAATAATGAGATTGGAGATGTAGTAGTACATCTAGTAAGAAAAGAAGTAGTATTAAGAAAAGAAAAACTAATAATAGAAGAGAAGTATAATTCAGGTAAAGATTAAATAGAAGAACATAAAGAAGTATAGAGAATATGATTAATCATTGTAAAGTACGTAGATTGAGAACGATAAGAGCAGAGAATAGGATTAATCATTGTGAAGTACGTAGATTGAGAACGATAAGAGTGGAATATGATGTAAAGCTCAGTAGAGTATGAAAAGGAAAGGTAGGAAGCGGTTTATAAAAAAAAAGGGTGTTATAGAAGTAGAGTTAATAGCAGTAGTAGAATAGAGAAGTAGGAATAGGAGAATCATCGCTAACATAGAAGTAGAGTTGCTGGCCAAAGAAGGATCGAAACCCCGACCGCTCATTAAGAGAGAAGAGTCTCAATCAGAAGTTGTAACTGGTAGTTAATTTAGTTTTGGTTCAATTAATTTAAATTAGACTCAAGTTTAGTTTAATGAGATTAGGTTGGTCCAATCGGTTTTGGTTTAAACTATTAGTTGGTTTAACCAAACCAGTTTGATCAAATAATCCGAACTAAACTAACTGATTTGATCACTATGTTGAACCCTAACTTAAATAGGCTTAAGTGAAGCAACCACAGTAAGACATACAAATCGATCAGACCAGTAGCATAAGTAATTGTAACTACTAAAGTAAAGGAACTTATTGTTTTTGGGTGCTTCTTTCTGTGCATATATTTGTGAATTGAAAAAAAAAAGAAAACTAGTTTTGTTACTGGTTTTTGTCAGTTTTGTACTGACTATGTCATTTTTCAATTCCAGATGTCGCATGAGATGTGCACCACGATTCGTTGCTATGAGCGACGTCGTGAGCTAATGAAGCAGATAGAAGAAGTCGCCTGTATGTGTGCAATAGGGGCGAGGTACATGGACAACGGAAAACAGCTACATCGAGGCAGCACCACTGAACAGACGTTTGATGTGAGCCTGCTACAGCTGCGCATGTCAGCAAGAGATCGCGAGGAGAGCAGTTAGCGAACGTGGCGAAGACAAATTCGCGAAGGGGTTTTGTCGCCATTAAAGAGCACCATGCGCTTTTATGGATGATGGACGACTATCATTGCTGCGCCTAGAGAATTGCAGGAGCCTTTTAGGAGGGCTAATTCAAAAAGAGATTGCCTTGGACCCCGGGGTGAATGTTTCGATTCCTCGGACTCAACGTGCCGCCAATAAAGTAGTAATGGGTGCATGGACCCACCATTACGTAGCTTCTTCGCTACACCACTAGTCTAATCAGTCAGCAACACTTCCTTCGATTAGACTTGAAGGGAGGGACTTGTGATGGGCTTGAGCACCCCTGTGGCTGACACGTGGACTGAAGAAGCTATGTGGCAAGATCTACCGAGTCTGAACGACTCTCTTTACGTGGCGCCCAAGACCCCCTCGGGAAGGTGAGTTCCCGAGAACACCACGAGTAGGCATACTCTGGAGACTGACCCGGGAAGATACACGCCCAAGATCACCTCGGGAGGTAAGGTCCCCGAGACCACCTCGGGAAGGTAAACGCCCGGGACCCCCTCCTCCCGGGCCAAAAGACCCCGAGATCACCTCGGGGTAGCGGAGCCCAAGGAGCACTCGACCTCAAGTAATAGTCCTCCTTTCTTCGAATCTGCGGATAATCACCAATTATTATGGGATAATCATGACCCATAATTACCGCAACAGTCCGAATTTAATGGTTGCGTGGACCGTTGCAAGGGTTATCCCGTAACCGACAATTGGGAGGACGTGGCGAAGATCGTGGAGACACGTGTGACTGCCGTCTCAGGTATAAAAGGTACTCCAACCCCTCCGGTAAAGGGGTTACACACTCTCTAACTTACACATTCCCCTTACTTTCTGCCATCTTCTATACTGAGACACTGACTTGAGCGTCATAGTGGATTCCGCCGGACAACCTCCAGCTTGTTCCCATTAACGCTCGTGTTAATCTCACAGAACAAGAGCTTTTCCTTTTTTGTTGTCATTCCGATGGATTGGACTTTGGTGATGGATCGTCGACATCAATTCCTTCCGGAACACTTGTCAAAACAAATAAACTGTATTGTAACTATTATAGTTTATAACTCTTATATAATATGAGTATTTCATTCCCAATCAATATTTCAACATGATTAATATGGTCAATACAAATCAATATCATATTATACAATTATGGATTATAACTACTCTAATCTAAATAATTTATTTTTAATTAATATTAATCAGTATTATATTTTAAGAATGTGAGATAATATATATTATAAATATATAGTTGTAGCGGCTAGGGATTAATAACTAATACAGTGAGGAAGGAAGGAACTTCACTAGATTGCCTAAAAATCATGCAAATATAAAATATAAAATAAAATGCATAAAATAAAGAAGACAACGTTAATGGCTCACAAGGAGGAAGGAACTTCACTCGATTACCTAAATATCATGCATTAAATATAAAATAAAAATGGCCAACTAGATTGTAATAATTAAATACCATAAAATTTGCTATAAATTATTTTTAAATCCTTATTTATATCTTAAACTTTATTATCAGTCCCCGTATTAGAAAAAGTTCATTTTCACTTCCTACATTTAAAGTTTTATTTACTTCAACTCCCTAATATATACCGATTTATTTAATTACCCTCATTATTTTTAGGCACAAAATTTTAAAAAGAGGTATCATTCCGTTAATTTAAATTCAATATTATTTAACTAGAATCTAGTATATTTTTCTATTAAATTGAGTACGATTCTTTTTCAAATTCAGTTGATCGAGAATCGATTCTTTTTCAAATCTAATTGATCGAGAATCGATCGGTGCTGCTCATATATAGTTGATTGTAGTTATTCCAATTGATTAAGACAATCGATTGAGGAGATTCGATTAATTAGAAATTGATTGATAATCTATCAATTGTATTTGTCATAAGAGAATATCACTCTTATTTTTTATAGGTATAAAAAGTTTAAAAATAAGTATAATTTTTTTTAAATTCAACACATTTAAATTAGAATTTAATATATTTTCTATCAAATTGAGTATAACTCTTTTTTCGTTTGATCAATTGATTAGGAGTTCATACCAATCAATTAGCTTAGGATGAATCAATCGGGTCGTACTAAATTTGATAGAAAATATACTAGATTCTAGTTAAATGATATTGAATTTAGAAGGAATTATACTTTATTTCGAACTGTTTGTACCTAAAAAATCAAAGGTAATTAGGTAAATTGATAATTAAAGTAAATAAAACTTTATATCTAGAGAGTTAACCTGCTTCAAATATACAACATGGATTTCGACAATGCAATGGATTTGAATCTTCGTGTCGATCCGAATGAATCAGTCTTTCCACAAAGGTAAATCTTTGTCTGCTAGGCAAGAGGATAGTAAATTATAAATTCTATCTCGGTAGGACATGTATTTCTATTACTATGAAATTAATATTTCTATAACTATGAAATTAATAAATAAAAATGAAAATAAATTTTTTCTGATGGAAGAAAGTTGAATTTATTATCAGGGAGTTATTGTAATTTTCTCAACAGTTATCCAAAAGTCATCTATAAATACAATTGTGGTTTGGCCTTAATTTACAGTGCAAACTTTGAAAACAATGTTTTTCAGCTGCTTGACCTCCTCCATCTGGAGTCACCCACATGGCACCGCCACCGCCACCGCCACCGGACTCCTCGGCGCTGCCGCTGCCCTCCTCCTGGCCGCCAGCTGCCTCTACTCGATTCTCCGGAAACGGGACAAACGGCTTCCCCCAGGCCCAACCCCGTGGCCCCTCGTGGGCAGCCTCATCCCGTTGCTCCGGCACCGACCTCACTTCCGCTGGGTCATGGCCGAGGCGGACGGCAAGGACATCACTTGCATACGCCTGGGGAGAGCCCACGTCGTCGTCGTCAACTCGCCGGAGCTGGCGTGCGAGTTTCTCAAGAGGCACGACGCCAACTTCGCATCGCGGCCTCTCACCGCGGCCACCGAGCACTCCAGCCGCAACTTCCTCACGGTTATCTTCAGCCCGCTGGGTCCGCAGTGGAAGAAGATGCGGCGCGTGATCGGGTCCGAGGTGCTGAGCAGCGCGAGGCTGCGCTGGCTGGCGGCGGCGCGGGCCGAGGAGGCCGACCACCTCACTCGGTACCTGCGCAACCTGTGCTTGGCCGGAAGAGTCGTCGACATTCGGCTGGCGATGAGGTACTACGGCGGGAATGTGATCCGGAGGATGATGTTCGGGGCGAGGCACTTCGGGGCCGGCGGCCCGCACCAGGGCCCCGGCGAGGAGGAGGTGGAGCACGTGGAGGCGGCGTTCTCGATGCTGTCGGTGGTCTACGCCTTTTGCCCGTCGGACTTCGTGCCGTGGTTGAGATGCCTGGATTTGGAAGGCCATGAGAGGATATCCAAGCAGGCGGCGAGCACCATCTACAAGTACCATGATCCGATCATCGACGAAAGGATCAAGAAGTGGAAGAGCGGAGAAAAGAAGGAGGTGGAAGACCTTCTCGACGTCATGATCTCCCTCGCCGACGACTCCGGCAAGCAGATCCTCAGCACTGACGAAATTAAAGCTCAATTGGCGGTAAGTGATCTAAACGATATTATTATTATTATTATTATTATTATTATCCTCTTCCGTTTATCATACATTGTTAGATTTCAATTTTATTATATCTATCTAAGTCAAATTTATCATATTTCATTTCTAATCAAGTTTTTTTATTGTCCTTTTATTGATTTATATATCTTCTTAAGTACTTCTTTTTGCAATCCTTCTTAATAAATACAATTGTGAATCTTTTTAATTATTGTCTTTACCTATCATCTTGTATGTTCAGATATTCACGTCCCATCTACTCTTATTTTATATTTATGTGTTTAAGATTCAAGAATATAATATAATATAATACAGTTGAAGTAGCTGTTATTTTATAAAATTATTATGAAGTTATTTTTTAACAAACAAATTACTTTTCGCAGGAGTTCATCTATGCCGCTGTGGACAATCCCTCGAACACGGCGGAGTGGCTGTTGGCACACTTGCTGGAACAACCTAACATCATGCGAAAAGCCGTTGAGGAGTTGGATCGGGTGGTCGGCGAGGAGCGGTTAGTAGTCGAATCCGACTTTGCTCGACTCCCCTATGTGAAGGCATGCGCTCGTGAGGCCCTCCGTCTCCACCCGGTCGCGCCCTTCAACCCCCCACACGTAGCCATCGACGATGCGGTCGTTTCAAACTACTTCATCCCCAAGGGAAGCATGGTGTTGTTGGGTCGAGCTGCACTCGGGCGAAATCCCAAGGTCTGGGAGGATCCGACCCGGTTCGACCCGAACCGACACTTGATGGATGGACACCAAGAGGTGGAGCTAGCAGAGCCAAGTCTCCGAATGATATCGTTTACCACTGGGCGTCGACAGTGCATGGGAGCTCAACTTGGCACGGCGATGACCTACATGTTGATTGGAAGGGTGCTTCAAGCATTCGAGTGGAGCTTACCTGCCGACGAGACTAGCTTCGACCTCTCCGAGGAAAGGATGAGCCTCTTCAAAGCCAAACCTCTAATGGTTTGTGCAAAGATTCGATTGCCAGATTTGGTAGAGAATCTATAAGCAAATTTAGACAATTTTTTTAAAAAAAGGAAAATAAACTGAAGGACAAAAATAAAACTATATATGATCCATGAACTCAAATGGGATCTACTGTAAGTTCCCTTTAAACTTGATCATCTCATATTTTGCAATTTGCATCAAGAACTATCTTATCAAATTATTTAATTTCATCTAAAATATTAAGAGTCAAATCTTTTGGAAATCACAATTGAGTTCTTGCAAAATTTGATTTTAAATATGGGTTCTGCCAAATTTTTTAGCATACAATGCGAGACCTGGTATCCATTACCCGCAAGGTGTTAATTTCTTGTTGCCGGCATCACGAGGATTTTCGTCTTTCCCGTCGTCCCATGATCTTGCCCTTTTTATCTCTGAGTCGTCATCCTCATCTGTCAGTGCAGTGATGTCCTTGTGCCATGAAGAGTTTGCTTCCTCCGTGATCCTCGCATTCCTCTCTGATCCTGTCGACAAACGAAGATCGGTTCTCACTCGGTTGACCTGGTCTGACCAAGATGACCCGGTCTGCTGTAGCACGGGAAATGACTCCACTATATCCATGCACCACTGATCAAAGGGGCAGGACACGGTGGACGCCCTTAACATCTCGACCGGCCGGTGGGATAAGTTCTGATGTTTCTGACAGGAAAGGCAAGAGAGGGCTAGTTGCTCGGCATCCTTCTTGAGTGTCGGCCAGAAATAACCAGCAAGCAAGACCTTCCGGGCCATAGACCGACCCCTTGAATGATTTCCACAAGATCCCAGGTGTATTTCTCTCAATACGTAATTTGCATCTTCTTCCCCTAAGCATCTGAGCAATGGCCGAGAAAATGCCCGCTTGTACAGTGTATCTTCTATCAGAGTAAATCGAGCCGCCCTTATCTTCAGTATCCGCGCTTGCTCGGGGCTATCAAGGAGAGTCCCCTCCCGTAAATAAGCTATGAATGGAGCCCTCTAGTCTCCTTGTACCTCTACTTCTGCTTCCCTTTCAACCTGAGTCACTAGCATGATCTGGGGTGAAGGCCGAGTGAAGACCCACAGATTGATAGCACTGGCCAGCCTAGCTAACTCATCAGCTTTGAAATTGTCTCCCCGGGGGATCTGTAAGACCTGAACCTCCTGGAACTCAGTCTATAATTGCTTGTAGGCATCCACATAAGCTTGTAACTTCTCATCATTTATCTCGAACTGTCCTACTACTTGCCGAGTCACCAATTGAGAGTCTAAGTATAATATGACTCGAGCGGCTCCTATATGTTTAGTGGCTTGTAAACCAGCCAGGAGAGCCTCATACTCGGCCTGATTGTTAGTGGCCCACTACTCCAGGCGCACGGCCAGGTGAAGCTGATCTCCCTTAGGAGAAACTAGCAAGACTCCGATGCCACTCCCTGCCCGAGTGGCTGAGCCGTCCACGTATACCTTCCAAGTCTCTTCTTCCCCCTTTATGTGAAGTTCGCTGAGAAAGCCAGCCAATGCCTCAGCCTTGAAAACAGTTCGAGGCTGGTACTGGATGTCATACTCACTCAGCTCTGTCGTCCACTTAACCATCCGACCTGAGGCTTCGGGGTTAATCAGCACTTTTCAGAGTGTACTGTTAGTCAGCACTCGAATGGGATGAGCCAGAAAATAGGGGCACAAGCGCCGAGCCATCAACACAAGAACATAGGCCAATTTTTCGAGTGTAGTATACCTACACTCGGCTTCCTTAAGTAAATGTCCGAAAAAGTAGACAGACTGTTGCTCAGTCTCCTTCTACTTTACAAGTACAGCACTAACGGCTCCCTCGGTAGCCGATAAATATACATACAATGACTCTCCATCCTCAGGTTTAGCTAAGACGGGCAGACTGACCAAGTAGGCCTTCAGTTCTTCAAAAGCTTGATCACATTCGGCATCCCACTGGAACTTAGTAGCTTTGCGCAAAATCTTGAAGAAGGACAGACTCCGATCAACCGACCGGGAGATGAATCGAGAAAGGGTTGTGATCTTCCCCGTCAAACGCTGGACTTCCTTCAAGTTTCTGGGTGGAGGCATGTCTAACAGAGGTTTTCTCTTGCCTGGATTAGCTTCTATTCCTCGTTCAGTCAGGATGTAGCCGAGGAACTTCCCACTCTTGGCTCCGAATAGGCATTTGGATGGGTTGAGCTTAAGACCTTACCTTCGGAGAGTACAACAAGTCTCTCTTACGTCAGTTATCAGATCTGCAGCCTTGAGGGATTTGATGAGAATATCATCTACATATACTTCCACGTTCCTCCCGAGCTGTTCTTTGAACACTTTGTTCATCAGCCTTTGGTAGGTCGCCCCGGCGTTCTTGAGCCCAAAGGGCATGACTGTGTAATAGTAAGTGCCCTCGGCTGTGACGAAGCTAATTTTCTCATGGTCATCTGGAGACAACGACACCTGATGATACCCTTGATAGACATCTAACATGCAAATGAGCTCACTCCCCGCGGTGGAATCTACTATCTGATCAATCCTGGGGAGTGGATAGCAGTCTTTGGGGCATACCTTGTTGAGATCTCTGAAGTCAATACATACCCTCCATTTATTTTCTGGCTTGGAGACCAGCACTACATTTGACAGCCAAGACGGGAATTGCACCTCTCTGATATGTCCAGCCTCCAAGAGTCTTTCCACTTTTCCTTGTATGATCTTATTCTGGTCGGGACTAAAATCCCTCTTCCTTTGCTTTACAGGTCTGGCATCAGGGTATACATGTAACTTGTGCTCCATGACTTCTGGTCTGACTCCCTTCAGGTCTCGCTGCGCCTAGGCAAACACGTCTTGATTCTCAGCTAAGCATCTCACCAACTATTGTTTGAGATCGGGCTGTAGCCCGAGAGCTATCTTCACTTTCGTCTCTTCTCGGTCGGGCAAGAGTTGAATCTCTTCTTTCTCTTCATGGAGTTCAGCCCAGGGAGAGGGCTGAATCATGTTGCAGTTGGCCGGAGGAGCTCGGAAGGTCTTCCTCACCTCTGTCCAGACATCATCAACATAGCATCGACGCGCTACCTTCTGATCTCCTCTGACCTCCCCTACTTGGTCTCCCACTGGAAATTTTACCTTCAAGTAGAAGGTTGACGCCACCGCTCGGAATTCATTAAGGGTCGGTCTGCCCAGGATGACATTATAAGCAGAGGGTGCATCCACCACCAGAAAAGTCGACCACCGGGTCCTTCTCAAAGGTTCTTCCCCAAGTGAGATGACCAACTTGATTTGGCCAATAGGCTGGACTTCATTTCCTGTGAACCCGAACAGAGGCGTGGCCACGGGTTGTAACTCGATGGCCTCAATCTGTAGTTGTTCAAATGCCTTCAGATACAGAATGTTAACTGAACTTCTCGTATCTACAATGGTCCTGTGGACCTGGTAATTTGCTATGACCGCAGTGATGACCAGTGCGTCATCATGGGGCACTTCCATTCCCTGCGAGTCTGGAGGGCCAAAACTAATTTGAAGTCCTTGGGTTTGGGCTGGACTGCTGCCCACCTGATAGATTTCCAGACGTCTAACCTGGGACTTCCGAGCTCGGTTAGAGTCTCCATAGTTAGGGCCACCCGAGATCACATTGATGGACCCGTGCACAACATTCTGCTGGTTAGCTTGCTCTTCATTAGCGTTCCCTTGCCCAGGGGAGTCGGGGGTCGGGAATAATTGTCTTGCTGCAGGAGTGATTGTTTGGGCATTGGGATCTTGTTGGTTCGGCGGTGCTCTTCCTTGGCCTCAGCCACCTCCTTAGTGAGCTCCTCTGGGGGTCCCTCGGCCGACACGACCCCGGCCCCGACCAGCTTGCCAACAGTCCTGGAGGTCGTGGGTGCGGTTGTTGTGGAAGGAGAAGTAGGGCTGCCATCTGGCGGGGAGGCATCCCTGAGCCACCTGCTGAACTATATCCCGCTCGGCTCCCGGCCTGTGTCCCATAGCTCGGGGGCTTCTGAGAGGTCCTCCAGGAGGCGTGGTTCTCTGATGATGATGAGGGGTTTCGGGTACAGGCTTGACCTCCTGTCGTCTGGCAGCCTGTGCTTCTTCAACATTTACATACTTAGTGGCTTTGCCCAGGAGGCTTTCAAAGGCTTTTGGAGGTTTCTGGATCAGTGACCTGAAGAATTCGCCCTCCTGTAGGCCCTGGTCAAAGGCACTGATCAACACTTCGGAGGTGGCAGTAGGTACATCCAACGCGACTTGATTGAATCTTTTAATGTAAAGCCTCAAGGGCTCCTTGGGACTCTACTTCAAGGCGAAGAGGTTCAAGCTAGTCTTGTGATGATCATCTCATATTTTGCAATTTGCATCAAGAACTATCTTATCAAATTATTTAATTTCGTCTAAAATATTAAGAGTCATCTCATATTTTGCAATTTGCATCAAGAACTATCTTATCAAATTACTTAATTTCATCTAAAATATTAAGAGTCAAATCTTTTGGAAATCACAATTGAGTTCTTGCAAAATTTGATTTTAAATATGGGTTCTGCCAAATTTTTTAGCATACAATGCGAGACCTGGTATCCATTACCCGCAAGGTGTTAATTTCTTATTGCCGGCACCACGAGGATTTTCGTCTTTTCCGTCGTCCCATGATCTTGCCCTTTTGATCTCTGAGTCGTCATCCTCATCTGTCAGTGCAGTGATATCCTTGTGCCATGAAGAGTTTGCTTCCTCCGTGATCCTCGCATTCCTCTCCTTCATCCCCATATAAGTTAGATGGGTTTGTCCAGATGTGTTCTAGCGCGACGAGAGTTTGCAGTTAAGCAGCAAGCATCAGAGTCGAAATAAGAATAGCACTATGTAAGATGGCGAATGATTGAAAAAATTTCTAACATCATGTGTCACGTAAAATCAATATAAACTTGAAAATTCTAGTAGAATTTCCTTAATTTACTTCGTGTAAATCATCATTTCATCTTTTTCATTTCCCAGACATCCTTGTTTTCTGATCTAAAGTATCTTGCATGAATAGGAATACAATGAGTATCAACATCATCAATTGGTCGAGATTCAGGAATACTAGTCCAACCATCATCCTCTTCCTCGTAACATCTATTTGGCACTGGGAGCACAATTGACCATCCTTTTTTTAATGGATCATCAACATAAAAGACTTGATTGACTTGACTTGCAAGGACAAATTCATCATTTTTGTGCCATCGTTTGTTCATATTCACCAAGGTGAAACCACATTCATCGTTGTTGATTACTCCCTTGTCATTTGCAACCCACGCACACTTAAAAAGAGGAACTTGAAATTGATGATAATCTAATTCCCATATTTCTTCAATCACTCCATAAAAAGTCACGTGCCATTAAAGGATTCTTTTCTTTGGCACTACATACAAGCATGGTGCTGGCAACTAAAGAAACTCCACTGTTTTGGAAAATTCTCTCATCATCCCGTGTCTTTGTTTGATATAAATTATCATTTATCACATAACTACTATACTTGATGACGTGTGCACGTGGTCCATGAGCTAACCAAGTCAATGTCGAAGTCTTTCCACTATTATAGTTGTCTATTTCACCAGCCACCTAACATGTATTCAATTTGAATAGAGTGATTAAAATAGTAACTACAACTTGTTTAACACAAATTGCATAAAAAAATTATTGCATCCACCTAACCTTTGCATGAAACCAATCAATGAACCTCTGGTTGTGAGCATCTTGTATCCACCTTTCATCTATCTCTTTTTTCGGAAACATCGACTTCAGGAAGATTTTAAGTTCACTGTGGCAACATATATATATATATATATATATATATATATATATATATATATATATATATATATTAACAATTATACAGTGTACTGATTAATAAATTAATACAACACACTTACATTATGTAAGGAGATACTTCTTCTGTATTTTCCAATACAGTCAAATGTGTTTGTTGGAGATCAACTTGTTGCACTATAATTGGTGGTTTGCATGCTAAGAAGCCAGGAACATTTGCTTTGGGGTCTCGATTTGATTGAGTGACCCCAACAGGATCAAGGTCATTGAGTTATTCTGAACAAAACTCAATTGCTTCTTCAGCTGAATATCTCTTAAAAATACAACCTTCAGGATGTTTTCGACTACCTACATAACTCTTAAGAACCTTCATGTATCTTTCGAACGGATACATATATCGAAAATACACTGGTCCACATAATCGGACTTCTCGAACAAGATGGACTGTTAAGTGAAGCATGACATCAAAGAAAGAAAGAGGAAAATACTGCTCTAATAAGCAAAGTGTAACAACCAAGTCAGATTGCAGCTTATCTAACTTGGCTACATCTATAACCTTGCAACAAATATCATTGAAGAAGAAGCATAATCTTATGATGGCATATCTAACATGTTTTGGTAGCGCATCACGTATGAGTATTGGTAGGAAATGTTGCATTAGAACATGACAATCATGAGATTTCAATCCAATCAACTTTAGCTCAGACATGCACACAACATTTTTCATGTTTGACAAGAAAACTTCTGGAACTTTTAAATCCATTAATGATTGACACATTTGTAACTTTTCTTTTTTTGTGAATGAGCATGCAGCAAGGGGAAGATATGTTCTTTTTTCACCAAATTTAGGAGCCAATTCAGGTCTAACTCCTATTTGAACCATGTCTAACCTAGCTGCCACATTGTCCTTAGTTTTTCCTTTAACATCCATCAAAGTATTAATGAGGGATTCTAAGACATTTTTCTCAATGTGCATCACATCAAGACAATGCCTAACATGTAGGTGCATCCAATAAGGAAGATTGAAAAAAATTGACTTCTTCTTCCAACATTTTCTGAAATTTGTTGCGCCAAAATCTTTTTCTTCTTTACTGTCTTCCACATTATTCTCCTTTGCATTCTTTTTCTTTTTACCTTTAACACTAGTCTTTTTTCCAAACTCACACCTTAAGTCCGAAAGCTTGTCAAACAAGGTAACCCCAGATAATGGTGTAGATGCTTCTCCATGTTCTTCCATGCCATTAAACTCCTTCATTTGCCTCTGATAGGGATGAAATCGTGGTAGGAATCGTCGATGACCAACAAATGACATTTTCTTCCCATTTTCCAAATACTTTGCATAAGTATCTTCTCCGCACACTAGACATGCATAATAACCATGTGTAGTACATCCACTAAGGTTATCATAGGCAGGAAAGTCATTAATGGTCCATAATAAGACTGCTTTAAGAGTGAAAAACTGTCTTCGATAAGCATCATAGGCACCATCAACTCCTTCCCACAATTGTTGCAAATCTTCAACAAACACCTCGAGATAGACATCTATATCGTTTCCTGGCTGTTTAGGCCCTGAAATGAGCATAGTTAGCATAACGAATTTCCTCTTCATACACATGTTTGGAGGCAGATTATAGGTGACTAACATGATTGGCCAGCAGCTATACTTACTACTAAGGTTGATGTAAGGATTAATGCCATCAGCTGCAAGTGCTAGGTGAAGATTTCTTGGCTCACTTTCAAAGTCAGGCCACATATGATCCACCAACTTCCAAGATGGTGAACAGCTGGATGACGTAACTGACCAGCAACTCCTCTGGTTTCTGTATGCCATGTTAAATTTTTTGAGGTCTCTAAAGATTTAAACATGCGCTTAAATCTTGGTATAGGAGAGAAATACCACACGACCTTGGCAGGAACACCTTTCTTCTCAATATTCTTCTTAGTTAGCTTCCACCAAGACAAGCCACATTTAGGGTAGCTTACACAGTCTTTATATTGCTTCCTATAAAGAATGCAATCATTGGAACAAGCATGAATTTTTTCATGAGTCAATGCCATACAACTCAATGTCTTTTTTACATAATACATTTTTGATGGCAGATTGTGATTATCTGGCAACATATCCCCAAAATCCATTAGTAAATCTAAAAATAAAGCATCACTCATCCCATGCCTTGCTTTAGTATTGTATAGTTTCACAAGTGCACTCAACTTTGTATAACATTTACATCCATTGTATAACGGCTTCTCTGCATCCTCCAAAAATTTCATAAATGTTTCTGGATTTTCTGTATAGTTATCATATGTTGCTTGACACATATTAGCAGTTTCAAAATCATCGTGATAATTATCAATTGGCTCCTGGTTGGTAGTCAAATTTACTCTATCATTTTCAACAACTCACCATGCCAAATCCAATTTACGTAATTTTGACTGAAACCATGGAAATAAAGATGCTCTCGAATGGACTTAACCTATCCTTTTTTAAGATTTATACATTTACAACAAGGACAATGAATTAAATTAGGGTCAATATGAGGATTCTGTAAACAACCGCTAATGAATTGTTTCACACCCTCTTCATACTGTTTAGACCCTCTATCAGATTAAATCCAAGATTTATCCATTTCAGTCCAGTAAAATCACAAAAAAAAGTAACAATAAACTTTATGAACACAACCTGAAAATATTACAGAAAATAGCCAAAAGTTATAGAGAAAAATGACATAAAGCTATAGAATCCAACACTTAGGAGATCATAAAACATAATTGACAATTTATCTTCAATACGAAAGTAAGAAGTTTAAATCTTGACCCCACTACAATAGATATGCATTCAAATAGAACATTCTAAAATAATCATTTGAAAGTAGTAGACTATTAGATCATTCATTCTCATTCTGAAAACATTCATTTGTAAATGCATAAATTTAACTAGGAACTAATCAACAATGGTTTAAAATGAGAAGATATAAAACAAGAAGCTCTTTAAAATGAAAATTGCAGAGGAGATCATAATGCTAGATGATTTGTTTTATACTTATCTATAAAAATAAATATGAAATACACTATTTTTCTAATTTTAGAGAGATTAAGTTAATGAGTAAACTTTGGGGAAAGAATGATTGAGATATCACTAAGAGAGAATAAGATTTCTAAAAACAACATTTACAAGATCATAATACATAATTGACAATTTATCTTCAATAAATCAAGCATTGATTGCTAATACAAGTATTGATAATTCATGCTATATGATTCTAAGGGAAAGAAAAAAAGAAAACTCATCAGAAATTATGCCTAACCCAAACCATAGGAAATAAAAAACCATAGTAAGTTGTGAGAAAGAAGTGCATTGTGTCTTATAAGGAAGGAGATGCCCTAGGGCAGGAGATGTCAGAAACCATAGGGTAGGAAACTAATTTGGTTGACGAACTGATGGGCCAGAAGGACCGGATCGGTTACAGACGGCGGCCTCAAGCTCGAACAAAACCCTTGCCTTTTCTTCTCGTGGCCAGGAAACCTCAAAGAGGAAGAAAACTAGCGGTGCTACAAGGAAAGGAAAGATAGGGGGTGGGAGAGGGAAGAAAACTGAAAGGAAAAGAAGAGGAAAACCGAGAATGGAAACCTAGCAAGCGCGACGATGAAGATGTGCGTCGAGGGGAGGGGGAGATGCAAGCACGTGACGCGCAAAGGGTTTTGCTCGATGAACACCTTTCAGGAAAAAAAATTAAGTGGGAGTTAGGGTTATAGCAAAGGATGGGTTTAAAACTAGCTATTTATTAATAAAAGGAAAACAATTTAATCGGTTCAAACTTATTACTTCATCACATACACATATGAATTTTATTTTACGACCTATTACTTCATCAAATATATATTATAAAGTAAAATATCAAATAAAATTATTAGTGAGACTCATGATTTATAACCTATGAAGTCTAAAATGAAATTTACTTCATCAAATTTATTGTCGAAGTTAATTAACATATATTACTTCGTAATTAGAAATTATCAAAATAACATGTGGTGAAGTATATTCCCGATTTTCACCTAGTGGAAACACCAAAGCGTAAACCGTGGAGTTCGACAATAAATATATTAAAGAACATTTTTACCTGTGACCATGTTGGAAGACTTGGGCTTGCATTCTTTCCCTCTCACTTGTTGGTCTTCTGCCGATGAGACTTGCTGGTCCAAATATCATCGGTTGGTGTTTGTGTTTATGTGCTTGGGAAAGTTGTGCCCTGCCCTCAATGACATCCTGAGCGAAGGTAGCACAGGTGATGGGCACCGCTGGCTTCGAAAAAGCCATTCGATTTACTGCATGCATTCCTATGCCAAGTTTCAGCTCTTGTAGTTGGTTCGTGAAGCATCTCTCGAGCAAACTCTTCTCCTCCCTGAACAGTTGCGTTCAAACCTTTGGATCATCAGGTGTCTTTTGTTGCCAAATAGAACAAAGAAATAATACAGCAAAATAAGTGTTAAATACCTAAAATTCGAGGGGCTAAAATTTTAGAAGTTCCTAAAATTAAGGGCTCGGGTGTGAATAGCTGGAATAGGGAGGGGTTATTTGCAAAAAGTCTACCCTTTAAATTTCTTTTCTTTTCCCCGTGTTGCAGATCCCGATCTTGGACCTTTGCGTTTTCATTCCCCTTCTTCCCCCTCTCATGCGATCGGAGCTCCACGACCCGACGGCTCTTCCTCCTTTCTCCAACGGCGATCTTCACTCCGGCTTCGACTCCAATTCCAAAGTTATCACCCTGCCTCTGCGTTTGATCAGTCTGGGGAGGGTTGGATCGCTGGATTTGAGCCAGGAAGGAGCAGTGACATTGATCTTGTTCCTTTTTCGAGAACCAATTCCGGTCGGATTTGTTCTTCGTGAGTTTGATCCAAGAGATTTCTTTTGCTAGCGGTTTGTTTCCTTGGATTTTTTCCCTGATGCGAGCAGGGATCAAGGGTTTGCAACGGTATGAGATCTTGTGTAGTTTATTCTTGATTAATCTCAGTTTGGTGTTGATAATTCTGTTCTTGTTTGGATCGGGATGATGCAATTAAGTTTTTGTTTTAGGTTTTCGTTTGGTGGTATGCTACGGTGGATCAGGGATTTAGATCCTGTTTGTATATGATTTCTCTTACTGTGTCGATCCTGTGCTTGATCACGAATGTGTACCGCGAATGGATCTTTGTTTCCATGGGTCTGTGGAGTGTAGGAATTTGATTCTGCTTCTTTTGATCAGTTACATGAGTTAATCCTAGAGTGTATCCTGTGCTGGTTTCGGATATCAAAGGTTGACAGGGATTGCTGATCTGAATTGTTTGAGTTGTGTTATGAGTTTGGATTAAGGATTTCCTATTACTCTATTACTCTATTAAAGTTCTGTGTTCATCATGTTCTTGAATAATGTCGTGAGCTATGTGATTAGCGTTGGGCTGAGATGTTGTGTTTGGCTTTGTTTCAACATTCTGCCGTGTGAGTCTTTAATGAATGGGAGTTTGATTTTGTATGTTATGAGTGGTTTTTGGATTAATTTTGGTGTTTTCTTAGTATTATGCTATGGACTACTTAGGGTTGGGTTGTTATTGGATGATTCATCCAATAGTGTTGTGGGCTACTCACTCTACTCACTCTAAGTTGGGTTAATAGAGAAATTATCATTTAATTAGAAATAATTAAATGATTATCATGGTTAGGGTTAATCCTGATTTTATTAGAGGGTTCATTTGGCTAAGTATATTATGGGAGTGTAGCTAAGTGATTTGGTATTTGTTGCAGGGCATTGACTGAGTTCACTCGTCGCGGATTTTATTTTGGACGGGGGGTTCTCGTCGCACGAACTTCCTTATATCGAGGCGGGTACTTCGGACTTATCTATTTTAGATATTATCACAGATTTTATGCATAGTTAGTTATAGATAGCAGTAGAGTTTTATTTACTTCCTGCTTCCATATATTTACCCTTGATATTAGTTGTATGTTTAGACGATAGATTTATTTCTGTACTGCTTCGAGGTTGGACCTCTTTACTCTTTATTGTCGTATGTGATGTATATTGTGATTAGAGATAGGATACCTTATACCCAACACTAGGACTAGGATATGGTGCATACCGATTATTTGGACCTCTGCATATCATGTTGATGATTGGTAGACTAGCTAGGTAGGTGTGGTGTATGATATTGTCATGCATCGTTCTTGTATATGCATGAGCTGGCAGCATAGAGCTTTCAGACATGTGGTTGAGACATGTCATTTGTTTTGACGGTCATGATTTGCACACATTGCCATACCCGAGTAGTAGCTATTGGAGAGTGCGCACAGTTGCCCTGTCGAGACTCTGCACGGTCACTCCTGAGCAGTGATTCTGGTGCATCGTAGCAGTCAGGGACCCCTCCGGGTGTGGGCAGTAGTTTCGTTGTATCTCCGCTCGATCACCCATAGGTAGTGTTGCTGGAGCATGGTAGCAGACACTAGTGATACGTGGTGATCATGATCTGTACACATTATTACTAGCGAGTAGTAACTATTGGAGGGTGCGTATAGTTGCCTTGTCGAGACTCTGCACGGTCACTCCTGAGCAGTGATTCCGGTGCATCATAGCAGTCAGGGGCCACTCCTGTGTGTGCAGTTGTTCTGTCGTGTCTCCGCCCGGTCACTCATGGGTAGTGATGCTAGAGCGTGGTAGCAGGCAGAGGTGGTATAGAGAGCAATTGGCTCTCCTTTTCTGGCTTTGAGTACATGTCATAATGGGTTGTGTGACCCGCGAGCAGTTGGCTCCCCCTTTGTTGGCATAGGGGTACATGTCATGATGGGTTGTGTGACCCGCGAGCAGTTGGCTCCTCTCGTGCCTGGTTTTGGGGTTACGGTTGTTGGAGCAGTAGACTCCCTGACATCCTGTCCACTCAGCCACCCGGTGTGGGGGTAGCTAGAGTGCGTACAAACATCATGTGCACTGATGCTTCATTGCATGATTGTTGTTGTTTGCATTATCGCGTTTGCTCGTATTTGCTATATTTGGTTACAGCATATGTGTTTGATCTGCACCTTCAGGAGGTATGTGTACATAGGGTCTGGTGACCTTATCTTACCCATGTGATATTTGGACCTTTACATCTTTAGGTTTGTATGGCTCTGATATGTATCTTTTATTCAACATTATAGATTCAGCATTTCCTACTGTTATTACTGTTACTATTGTCAGTTTGACTCTTACTGCTAGTATAGCTTACTATGCATACCAGATATATGTATTCACTGAGTTTTTAACTCACACCGTCAGCCTTATTTTTCTTTTCAGGTTGATCGCCTGGAGTGCTCGACAGCTTATCCCAGTCCTTCTATTTCAGAGCGACTCGTGTTTTGGTTTGAGTTGTATTTGTGGTCATACAATATTTTCATTTAATTTTGCTGTTTTAATTTATGACGTGTTGTTTAGTACGACGGTATAGTTGTACTTTTGTGTACCATGGAAGCCTTTGTTTCATTTTGTTATGTCGTAAGTCGTACTGGTACGCAGTTTTTTGTCGTCGTCTTCGTTTGTTTTTCATTCAGCGGCTTGTTCCAGCCCTATAGGCTGCGGTACAGGCGGGCTGAGAGAGTCGTAAAGGTTAGGTTTCTGGGTTGTCCGCCGGGTCCAGGGAGAGGCAGTCCGGTCAGTATCGGACGGGCAACTCCTCGGGGCGTAACAATAAGATAATGGATTAAAGGATCAAAGTACAATTTGATTTCAAATATCTCTTCTATAAGAAGCAAGGTCTAATTTCATCTCAAGCACCTCTTCATAGATTCATTTCACCTATTCATGGATTCATGAATCTTATTAATGTTTTTTTAATGTCTTGTTGATTTTCATATCATCCTAAATATGGATGAAGTGTTAAGTTTTTTTACCAATGAGAGTTGTAGAAACAAGCAATCCAATACAAGAGATCAAATTTACTTCATAAATTCCTTACTTTAGTTCCAAGTCCTCAGTACAAGAAAAATATTTATTAACAATGGTTTTTCACCGTTGTCGTAGGCTAAAAATTCTATTGTTAAAGGTCGTGTTGTTAAAAGGGGTGCTAAAAAACAACAGTTAAAAATCATTGTCTTTTAATGTGATCGACAACAGTTTAGAATAGTATTAAACCGTTGTGTTTCAATTAAAAGACAATAATTTTACAACAATTTAAAATCGTTGAATTATGGATTATGTTTAGCATCATTTTAAAAATGTTATCTTATTTAAATAATATATTTATTAAACTGTTGTTTTATATTTATAAATAAATTGTTTAAATAATTAAAAAATATTGAGCAAACACACTTCAAACTATATATTAATCAACTTTATATAAAATTAGTACAAACATCATCAAAATATCATTGATCAAGAACTATATGCACGAATTACAATGGATATGCCATCAATATACTATAATATACCAATAATTAAATCAAAAAGTATATATTTATATTCCACAAACTTCTGACCCAAGTTTACAACTAAATAGTATCTTTACATCATCATTGTGCAGAGAAATCACCAGAAATAAATCCTCTATATAACTCTCTTTGACCATGTTTAAATTTGATATCTCCACAATCACAATGTCTTGAGTTGAATGTTGAGTCCGTTTCCCATCCAAAGCAATTTTTGAAACATGTTCAGAAAAAGTATCTAGAGAAGTTCAGCCTGATGCATTTGGAGTAAGAGGATTACTAGGAGATTCAGAACCACCAATGGCAGCAACATTGTTGCTTTCAAAC
This sequence comes from Boesenbergia rotunda, assembly GCA_024364735.1. Classification (NCBI taxonomy): domain Eukaryota; kingdom Viridiplantae; phylum Streptophyta; class Magnoliopsida; order Zingiberales; family Zingiberaceae; genus Boesenbergia; species Boesenbergia rotunda. Next base: position 36,624 of record JAGFNQ010008981.1, on the reverse strand, counting down.
AACAGAACAATTGTTCATGCAAATGATTGTCGAGAAGGCATGATCTTTGATCAAACTTGGAGCTTCTGCTTTTCTCTCTCAGTCATATGAATCTGACATATGAGATAGCTTACAAGTTAAAATATCCAAAATCTTTCATATCATATCAGTGCCAGAGTCCTTCATAAAATTGAAAAATTATCAGGATCATAAGAAAAGGAAATCTAGCAGTGGCTTCTCCAGCACCAGTTAAATTTCTATTGTAGTTAGGGAGTGACAATTATGTAAATTTCAATGCTTAACAAAAACCAAGAAAGAAAACAAATTTTTAGAAGATCCAATTTTAACACAGCAAAAAATAAGTGAATCCCTGTTTCAATTGTCTTCAAAGTATGAACAAAACACAATGTAATAAAATATGTAAAAAGATCAAAATTTGCAAATTTCGACTTACAGGTTCCTTGTGAGAATAAACAGAAGTTGTGACTCCCCCTTCCTCGGTAACTGTCTGCTCGAGTTGAATGAGCAGGCAAATTGACACTGATGGTGCATCCAAGGAGAAAACAGCACGGCATAACAAGGAAGTATTAGCCTACAAAAAGAGTTCTGGTAAAAAGGAAACATTCTTTTCAGATAAATGAACCATTGTCATAACAATGGAGCAAAAAGTAGCAGTTCACTGATAGCTTCACTTAACCACAAATCAAATTAAACAAGCAAATCTTACATCCTGTCCTTCAGTTGGCAAAATACAGAAGTGGAAGTCCTCAGATAATTTTTCTTTCCTATCTCTGTTATATAAACAAATTGTGCCATAAAAGGCCTCTACAAAAAGAATCCCCAAGTATCAAGAATTAACATGACCAGACCAAAGATTAAACATAGATTCAATAAGTACAGATGTAGATTGGCATAAGAAGACCTATCAATAAGATGCACTCACCAATCAGTAGTCCAGCTTGGAATGATAATGACATCACCTTTACAGTTATTTTCAATCTACTGGGACCAACAACACAGATTTATCAAAGCAATGGGAGTTTTTTGGCCAACTATTAGTGACCTTTCATTTTTCCAGTCAAAAGTTGGTTGGAACAAAACATAATTAATTGAAAAAAATGATAACAAAATAACTTCTAATTATTTGATATAATAAAGATAATATTACTATCGATCGCAATGCATATCCCCCTCAATTGTTGCAATTTCTTCAGTAATTTGTCTCATAAATCTCATTACATAATAATCACATTGTTTAGCATCTTGCTGCCTAGGAGCCTACGTTAAAGACAATTCATATGGTTAATGACCAATATACATATTAAAATATTTGATTGAAATAGAAGTACACATACCTTGATTACTTCCCATTATACATGCTTTCTTTCCTTCCTTCCTTTGTTCGAATTAAACAATCTTAACGCCCTTCATGTATACATTCAATATAGTTGATATATAATTATTTTATGACTAAATGAGTTGCATAATAAAAATAATATATGAACTCACTTCTTAATTAACTAATCAACTTATTAATTTATTCATAACTCAACTAATCCATTTCATTAGCTTAACTTAGAGTTAAACCCTCAATAAAACCCTAACTATAACATTCTGTTACACTCTATTAATCCTCAAGTGTCTTTTTTTCACACTAATTCCCTTCACTGCTCCATAGGAATTAACCAACCATCACAACACTACTTTGAACCATAGATTCTCTTCCCTAACCCACAGAGATTCAACAACTCATATTGACCATTCTATACACATTAGCTCTCATCCATTATTGATTAGGCATCAATTATAAATCACTTTTAATGATCACAATTTAACTATATAATGCTACTTTAAATCTATACCTTTAAGCCATGGCATTTGCTTCCACTTAACCATTTCTTCAAACATATCTCACACATCCAATGCTCCGCAGTTTCTTCTTCGACGGTGGCATGGCAGTGCTGAAGGCGTGGCATCGGGCGCACGGCGACACAGCGGTGGTGACAGCAAAGGCTAGGGTTGGCTAGGACACGATCGAATCCAAGTTAATGTCCTGAGTTGGTGTCGCGGCGCCCCACCGCTTCGAATCTGACGAGATCAATGATAAGTACCATTTTATTGATTATTTTAGATGTCAAAATCCATGTTTGACCCATATTTTTCTTGCTTAATTGTGAATTTACCCTAGGTTTTAGAACTTACTTTATTTTGGACTTAATTGCAAATCTGCACATATTTGGATTATTTGTCAACTAAATTTTTGATCTATTTTTGTAGGCATGAAAGGTTCATGGACCTAGGGCATACTGGGTCAAACTTGAGCCGGAAGTGGATCGAGTTATCAAGCTTCGGATTAATCCGGGCCGTCCGATTCAAAAGCGGCTAGATCTGAGCCATCTGGGACCATCTGAAGCCACCCAAGCTAGGGTTAGGGCTGATCAAGCACTCTGATCAAGATCTGAAGGTTTCATCCCAATCAGAGCTCATTCAACCGTTGGATCAAGCTCAGAGGGTTCTAGATCGTCCATTCAAAGATTAAGTTGATCTGTACCATCCGTTGCACATCTGGAGGATCCGAGCTACCACGAGGCAGATTCTGACCCCTGATCATCATCATCAAAGTTTGGATTAAATCAGAGCAAGATCAGCCGTTGGATTTTCTCCAAACAATCTGGGCCGCCCATTCTTATGTATTTAATCAAACTTCACCGCAGCTTCAGCTCTGTCGCGTCTCCGCCGCAGTTTCTTCCTTCTTCGCATGTTCTTAGTTCTCTTCGGTAGTTCTTCAATCCAAGGGGCGCGACCACCTCATTTCTGCATTAGATCAAGTTCGAGGTCACTAGGGAGAGTAATTTGTGGAGGTTTCAGCTCGGAATTGGGCAAGAACAGAGCTGAGTGAGGGTTTCCTCAGCTCTGCATTTGATAGCTTCGATTTCGGTTTTGTCAAGTTCTACATCAATCCAAGCTATTCAGAGGGGTTCCCTGGAGTGCTTGGATCATTCCCGCACCTTCATTTGAATCAGACAAGGCTGAATTGAAGAAATCGATTAGGTTTTCCCTCTTGAACAGAGTTTGAGCTCGACTCGACTACAGATTCAGTTCCCCAGTGAATTGCTGAGCTTAAGGGTTCGAGGCCAGCCCTTGCGTGACGAACAAGGAGACCTTGAGCTAATGGAGTGATTGAGGTTTAGATTTCTTGTTGTAATTTCAATTTGTAGCTGTAATTTCCATTACTGCCTTTTGTTTCGTTTCTGTCTTTTATCAGATTAGTTAACTTCGTTTACTGAATTGTTCCAGCTTAAATTAGGTTTCAATCTTCAAGTTAAGTAGTTAATGAGTTTGTTTAGTGCAAAATCGCTTTTAATTCAGTTTATTTTCTGTTTTCCAGCTTGTGTATCAGAATTCCCTGTTTTTCTGCATTGCGTATCAGCCTTTGTTCTGAATTTTTCAGTCTATTTTGAATTCAATTCATTTCTAGTTTTAGTTCCTGAGATTTAAGTCGACATTTGGGTAGCTAATGAGTTTGATCAACATTTAATTTCAATTCCCCAGTTTTGTTTAGTTTTTCCTTGTTGCTTGCCAAGTCTTCATCATGTGTATCAGTTCAATGCCTGCAAGTTTCAGAATTCAATTCTGAATTTCTCATCAGTAAACCTAGCTTCTCTGAATCATTTCTGAACTCTAGATGTGTGAACTTGATCTTAGTTGGTTGTTGTCTTCGAATTTAATTAGAAGCTGCATTTCTGCACATAAGTTCTGAACTCCTGCGTTTCTGCTCTACAAACCTGCTATCAGCCCTCTCTTTCAGCATCTGAACTTGGTCTCCAGTAGATGTTAGTCTTCTCTTGCATTTATACATTGTAGCTGGGGTAATTTACAAAGATTTAGTATTAACCTCTGCATTTGTATCAGCTTGATCGAATCAAATTCCAATTCTGCATTCCAGATTTAATTCTGTACCCAATTCATTTCTGCAATTTTAAATTGTAGCTGCTGAAGCTATATCAAGGAAGCTTTGCATTCGAACTCCATTGCACTTAATTTCAGTTGTTGGTCTGACGTTGCATCCAAATTGTAGCTTAAGTTCAGAGAACAGTTTCTGCTTTCTTACACTTTATCTCTGAAGTAGGTCTGCAGTTTATTGAGTAGTAGTGGCTGCTGAATTCCTTCATTCACTCTTGCAACTTTATTCACAGATCGCATCCCTCTCAAGGCTTAATCATTAGTTCTTATTCCTGAATTGTTAGAATTAGCTTTGGCACTCCGAATTAGCCTTGGCACATAAGCTTTCACATCTTTGTAGTAAGTCAGTTTTGAATTCTGCACATTTGTATCAAGTGCTATTTCGGCACTACTTGATGTCAATTGGAATGCAACTGTTAAGTGTGCTATTGTGTTTTAAATAGATTGTTTTTCATCTTGTTTGAGTCTGAACTCCAAGTTTTAATTCAGCACATCAAATTTTTAGTTTGAATCTTTAATTGCCATTCACTAGTGGAAAAAAGGCTTTTAACACCGGTTATTTTCGACTTTTAACACCGGTTCCGGAACCGGTGTTGATCCAGCCGGCATTGTAAGTATAGACTTTTAACACCGATTAACATACCGGTGTAATATATAGATTTAACACCGGTTAATAACCGTTGTTAAAAGTTCAATTATGAGGCGGGAAAGCCATTTTAGACACCGATTATTTTAAATAACCGACGTTCAAACATCATTTTTAACACCAGTTCTGGAAACAACCGGTGTTAAAACATCATTTTTAACACCGGTTCTGGAAACAACCGGTGTTAAAACATCATTTTTAACACCGGTTATGATGTTTTAACACCGGTTCTAGAAACAACCGGTGTCAAAAGTCTTAATTTTTTATATAAATTTCATATTTATTTTTATTTATAAATTTTCTAGACATATAAAAGAACACAATAATATAATAGTTTATCCATAATCAATAACACACCATGAATTAAGTAAATGCAACATCCAATTAGTTTCAAAAACAAAACAATCCATGTATTTTACAACTATCCATTTTTCTTTCAACAAAAGCAAAATGTAAATCAAATAACACATTATACTCCTACTCGCTATGTGATTTTCCAAGCAAAGACAATGTAGAAGCTTGCCACACGAGTTTGCAAGTAAACGGTCTAGTCCAAGATCAAATAGTGAGGAGTACGTTGCAGAACTTCGACCAGCTTAGCATTCCATCTCTTATAAGCGTCTTGCATATTTCCATACAGTACTTGAGTCAAGCTTGAATTTCTTTTCATGCTTTGGCGTGCAGTGGCTACCAGTCGATTGCGAAGCAACTGTGAGAAAATTCCAATGAAAAAATATCAAATAATGCTACGGAGAGAGAAGCAATATAATCAATCATTCACAATTTGGAGCTTACTTGGTGTTTGAGGGTGGCCAAACTTTTCGTGTGCATTGGAGATTGTGGGATGACACCATTTGAAGGTGGAACTCCAATAAGACCACATAACAAGGTCTGGCTAGCAAAACCAAGTAAATGATTCAGGAGTCAGATGCCATTTGAGATTTAACCAAAGAACTAGCTAGAGGCAGATAGATCCTTATTTGACACATTAGCAACCTCTAACAAATAAGTTGCCCAACATCTTTTGATGTCATCAATCTCATCTTCGGAGAATGGATCCTTATTTATGAATCTCTGCAAGGTACATTTATATAAAAAAATAGCTTATCAACTCAACCAGACATAATTAAATCTATAAAATTAAAAAAAAACTTCAATTACCTTGTCCCATGAATCAACTATGATCGCCGAGACAATGTTGAGCATATGTCTCATTACATAATATCCACACTCTGTATTGCCAGTTTATTTTTGGCACTACAAATAAATATCAAAATGACACATTAGCAGAAAAGGATAAATCAGTTACAAAGTCATGCTAATTTTTCATTATAGTAACCAATATCTCAAGCATGCACATAGAGGAGCTTGCATACCAAAAGACATCAAATAATAAAGAACGCATAGCACTATGATAAAAAAATATAATAAATGGCAACAAATAAACCAAATTTATCTATGAAAAAAAATGCTTATAGATCATAGTTGTATAAAAACTTGACATTTAACTACTTACACGTAGTTCCTTCCATATAGGCATTCTAAAAGCTCCCAAGTGTTTGCCTTTCATCGTATGCCAAGAACGCATAGCACTGTGATAAAAGAATATAATAAATGGCAACAAATCAACCAAATATATCTATGAAAAAATTGCTTATAAATCATAGTTGTAGAAAAACATATCATAGAGCGAATGATAATAACTTACCTATTAATAATTGTTTTGATATCTTTATTCGCTTTATTCCACAGTGAGCAGAGAAAGATGACAACATTTTGCTTAGGACAAATAATTATCAACTGCCAATGGGCCCTGCAAGTTGGATAATAATTAGTCAAAATCACAACTAAACTTCTAAGTCACTTGAAAATATTCACGTACATATGATAATACGGTGCAAGGTAACACTCTTTTCCTTCAATTATCCTACTATGAATGTAGTTTTGAATGTCCATTGGACGATTCCCTATACTTTGAATGTGAACAGGATTAAGATTAATCATTAGGCATAATTAAGAACTCAAAACAATACTACACTGATCTCTAGTTAAGGTAATGGGATCTCACTAATCCCATTCTAAAACTCCATCAGAATAAGAACAAAGGTGCAACCTAAACCTCATCCAAACTGTGATCCCTCCCATTATCAAGGATGACTATAACTTAGGCATTGCAAGAACAAGGTAAAGTAAACTACTAATACAACCAACAGATTCGCCACCACCGCCATCATTTCAATCACTTAATTAACTTAATAAATCTCAAATCCATCAATTCAACACATTTATGATCTCTATTACTTAATAATTAACCATATGCTCCAATTGATCCCAAAAACCAAATTCATCAATTCCATTGTGAAACCGAAGGAACCTATCCTAAACCATTCACATATGCAGATTCAATCTTCAAATCAGAAGTATGATAGATCAACAGTAGATCAAGAAACCATTACCCCTCAGTTTTCCCCCCGCCGGTTGTTCGCTACCGTAGCAGTGGCTCACGGCAACGGCAGACTCAGGAGACTAGGAAGGCGATAGCGTCGGGCGAAGTGCCCTGCACACAAGGGAGCTGTGGCGCTGGCGATCTAAGATCGGGACAAACGAGGAGTCGACAACACATGGGAGATTGCCGACGTCTTGCAATGATCGCCGATTTCCTGTATTGCTGGTCAGATCGAGTAGGAGAAACAGGAATCGGCGGTGTCCTCTCACAATGGTTCTGCAGCGTCGCCGAACGTCCTTTAGTGAGGGGAGAGGACGGCGCTGCTTTAGGACTTGGAGACCGGTGTTCGTCACTCGCCGGCAATCGGGAGGTGGCGGCAAAAGGGGCAGCACGGCGTCGGCGTTGGCGTTGGCTGTGGATTGGGATATGAAGTGGTGAGAGGCGGATGGCGGCCTGGGCTTAGGACTGCTTTGGCAATGGGGCAACGTGGCCGGGGGCGACGACACCAGCGATCGGGAGAGGGGTCGAGGGCACCGGGAGCGGGGCGGCGTCGTCGAAGATGAAGAGGGGAGGCGAGTGAAACTTAGGGCTTAGGGCACAGGAGTATATATATATATATATTTATTAGGAAATAATCTTTCCTCAATTAAATCCTAACAAACCTATTCCAAAAATTTAAGAAAATTATTCCAAACATTTCCCTCTGATTATTTCCAATATTTTCCTTTTAACTCTTATTTATGATAATTATATATATATAATTTTTTTTTCTACCCGTATTTTACACAATGTCGCTAGTGTCTCATCTTGTTGGAGGTTAGGACACAAATCCGAGTTGTGATCTTGGCTTGAGCAAATACAACACAACCTCATGACTTGGCTTGAAGGCGGAGGTACTGAAAAATTCTGTTGATTTTCGAAAACTGTGCTATCATTTCAAGTTCACATTCTTCAAGAGTAAATCAACTAAGTAAAGCATGTTTAATCATTAAGCATAATTAAGATTAATCATTAAGCATAATTAAGTAATTAACTGTGTTACAGACTTATAGTAAATCATTAAACATGTTGATTAATCATTAAGCATAATGAACTTGATTAATCAGTAAAATAGTAAATTTAGTTTACTAAATCACTAAATCAGTAAATTGATTATGATTTTAAAAAAACATGTAATTAACTAATTATTAATTAATGAACTTTATTAATCAACTCTACTGTCTAATCATTAAGCATAATAAAAAAACTTATGAATGAACTTATTATTTATAAACTTAATCATCTACTATCTAATTAGTAATTATTGATTACGATTTTATGCGTCGGTGCGAGTCGAGAAGACGAGGCGACGGCGGCTGAGAAATCGTGAATTCGTTTAAAAAGTAGGTTTAATACTTTAATTAATATTTTAACTTTTAACTTTTAACTTTTAAGTTTTAACTTTTACCGTTTTTTATCTTTTAATTTTTTGTTTTTTACTTTTTTAGTTTTTTTTAAAACATATGACCACGGTTATTTACAAAACCATAGTCAAATATATTTTTAATACCGGTTGTTAAAAGAACCGGTGTTAAAAGTATTTTAAAGTTCAAATAATTATAACATATGACCCCGGTTATTTATAAAACCGTAGTTAAATATATTTTTAACACCGGTTGTTAAAAGAACCGGTGTTAAAAGTATTTTAAAGTTCAAATAATTACAAAAATGCCACCGCCTTTTTTTTTAACACCGGTTTTAATACAACCGGTGTTAAAAGCCGTTGTTAAAGGTCTTTTTTGTACTAGTGATTACCGAGTTAGTTTGTTTGGTTAAGTTTCCTTGCTTTTCATTGTTTTTTTCATTTCCGATTGAAACCAAGCCCAAATCTTTATTTGAAACCCAAAAGTCACAAACGACACATAAACACGAGCTCGAATCACACAACGTCAACTAGTCCCTAGGAAAAATACGACCTGTGGCCCCTTTACTACGTTTTCATTCTTTGATTGCAAAAAGGGTTTCCAGCATTTTATAAATATCTAAATTCTGATGAACCCACATCCGTGACAACTTAACCTAGTATTTCGGGTTCATCAAATTTTTGGCGCCATTGCCGGGGAAATTACTAGCTGATTTGTTTGATTTTTGCTTGTGCACTTATTTCATATCTTTCTTGATTTATTTTTGTGCTTATTGCTATATCTGGTGATCTGATTTTATTTGTTTTATCTCTTTATCTACTTTTACTGCGATTTGTTTTAGTTTTATGACCAGGTCTACAGGTGGTGATCTTGAAGAATTTGACCCTGAGATTGAGAGGACTTTCAGAGCCAGGAGGAGCCAGAGCATTCTTTCTGAGACTACAGATATTCCTCCTATTCAGACTATTCCCACTCACTCAGGCAGTGTCATGGCAGACCACCAGAAGACTATGAAGGAACTCGCAGCACCAGATGCTTCATTTTAGTACTCCAGCATTGCTTATCCAGAGCTGGCTGGAGATTTTGAGCTCAGATCTGGACTCATCCATTTGCTGCCCAAGTTTCAAGGATTATCTGGAGAGGATCCAAATAGACACCTGCACGAATTCCATATTGTATGCTCTACTATGAAGCCTCAGGGCATTTCTGAAGAAGATATCAAGCTGAGAGCTTTTCCCTTCACACTGACAAGACCAGTAAAAGATTGGTTTTATTATCTACCTACTGGGCACGTGTCTAGTTGGATCTCTATGAAGAAAGCATTTTTGGAAAAATATTTCCCAGCCTCCAGAACAACAATAATTAGAAAAAGCATCTGTGACATTCAGCAAGTGGTGGGGAGACGCTCTATGATTACTGGGAGAGATTCAATAAATTATGTTCAAGTTGCCCACAGTACCAGATCAGTGAGCAGCTTCTGATTCAATACTTTTATGAGGGATTGCTGCAGATGGACAGAATTATGATAGATGCTGCAGCTGGAGGAGCCCTAGTGAACAAAACGCCAGATCAAGCTAGGGAGCTTATTTCAAACATGGCTGAGAATTCACAACAGTTTGGGAGCAGAGCATTGACCACCAGAGGAGTGGGTGAAGTTCAGGTAGTTCCTACTGATCAGAAGGAGGTTAAGAATGCATTGATGGAGCTCACATCGGCTGTTAAGCAAATTGAACTAAACATTGCAAGGCAAAATTCAACTCCTTCAGTACCTCCACAGTCAAGCCAAGTGATGAGTGTGTGTGGCATTTGCTCTAGTCAAGAGCACCACTCAGATTCATGTTCTACCCTCCAACAAGATGAGTCACTAGCGGCGATGGTTAGAGGACAATTTCAAGTAAGAAACAACCCTTACTCCTCTACTTATAACCCCGGTTGGAGGGATCATCCAAATTTGAGGTACGGGAACTCTTTCTGCCAACAAAACCCTCAGCAACAGCAATTGCAGCAGCCTCCACAGAATTTCCAGCAATCATAGCAACAATTCCAGCAGCCACAGCAATTTCAGCCTTCGAATCCGAATTTTCAGCATACATTGCAGCAAACTCAGCCCCAATTTCAACAATTCCAACCTCAATTCCAGCCATATCAGCAAGGGCAGCAAGGTTGTCAATCATTTCAAACATTTCCACCTCAAAACCAACTATTTTTCCAGCCCTCACAACCCTATAATCAGAATTTCCAGCCTTACAATCAAGGGTTTCAGCCTATGCAAAATCAGCCCTCACCACAGAATCTTCCATTTCAAAATCAGAATTTTCAAGGATACAACTCTCAGCAAGGTTTCCAAGCATGTCAGCCCTTTAATCAGCCCTATCAACAGCCAACTCAGCCCTCTTATCAGCCCCAATTCCAACCGCAGCAGGGTAATGTGTTTCAGCCTACTACTTCTTCGTTTCAGGGACCATCAAAACCCTATGCTAACCAAGGGGGCCATGGGAGTTCTAGTGGAGGAAATGTGCCCCAACAGAGGGTTGAAGAAATGTTTCAACAAATGTTCCAACAACAACAAGCTTGGCAACAACAACAACAACAACAACATCAAAACCTTGAGAGGCAAATGGGACAATTGGTTAGTGGGATTAATCAAAGTCAAGCTCAAGGATCAAGTCAATTACCTTCCCAAACTGTTCCTAATCCTAAAGGAAACGTGAGTGCTATTTATTTGAGGAGTGGGAAAGTTACATCATCTCAAAATGGTCCAAGAGCTGAAATTTCAGAAAACCGGACAGCACCTTCTATTCCAGCACAAAACAACCATGAAACGACTTCAAATTCAGCTGAGTCCACCCCTAGCCCATGCCCAACTCCTTCCTCAAGTAATCCTCCAAATTTGGTGGAAAACGGAGGAGAAATCAGAGCCGAGACAGATTTTACAGCTGCTACACCGCAAGGGACAGCCACTAAAATTTCAGCCTCTCCACTTCCGGCCAAAGAAGATGAATTTAGGGTTTCTTTACCCTTTCCACAGCGGAAAACACTAGCCAAAAAACAAGTGGAGGAGGAGAAGGCTAAGGAATTCAATGAGCTAGTGGAACTTTTCAGTAAAGTAGAGATAAATGTACCTTTGTTGACCATGATCAAACAAATTCCAAAGTATGCTAAGTTTTTGAAAGATCTTTGTGTTCACAAAAAGAAACTTAAGGAAAATGAGTTGGTCAGCTTTGGGAAGAATATTTCAGCACTTATACATGTCATACCTCAGAAGTGTGAAGACCCGGGGGTATTTACTATTTCTTGTGAGATAGGGAGTACTACATTCCATGATGTCATGTTAGATTTAGGAGCTTCTATTAATATGATGCCCAGGTCAGTCTTCCAGATGCTTGGCATAGGCCCTTTACAGCCCACTGGTGTGGTGATACAGCTAGCAGACAGAAGCCAGACCCACCCAGCAGGTATGATTGAAGATGTTTTGGTGAAGGTAAAAGAGCTAATATTTCCTGCAGATTTTTATATCTTGGATATGGAGGGAGATTATCTTGCACACCGTTCTCCACTTATTGTAGGAAGACCATTTCTGAAGACTGCTAGAACGAAAATAGATGTATATGCTGGTACACTTTCCATGGAGATTGGAGATACGGTTGTTCAGTTTAGCCTTTTTGATGCAATGAAGTATCCGAGAGAGGATCACTCCATCATGAGCATGGATATTCTTGAGGAGCTAGAGCAGACAGAGTTAGAGGCTGAGGGATTTTTACCTGATTTTTCTGGAGGAGCTATTGATTCAGAGGAGGCTGAGAGAGTACTTACTGCTGTGACTGAGGATTTTTCAGATGATTTTTCAGACGCATTTCCAGCTGGAGAGATTTTTCTAGGTGTAGGGGATTGCACAGAGCCCCAAGGATCACCTATTTCTGTTGAGATTCAAAGTGTAGGGGATTGCACAAAGCCCCGATGATCACCTATTTCTACTGAGGAAGACCAGAGTGAACTGAAGCCACTATCATGCCATTTGAAGTATGCATATCTAGGAGAGGAGCAGACTTTTCCCGTGATTATTGCACAGCATTTGGAGTCAGAACATGAAGAAAAATTATTGCAAGTCCTGAGGCACTACAAGAAGGCAATTAGGTGGACTTTATCAGATATACCAGGTATCAGCCCAGCTATCTGCATGCACAGGATATTTTTGGAAGATAATGTCAAACCTGTGAGGCAACCACAAAGGCGACTCAATCCACTTATTTTGGATGTTGTAAAGAAAGAGGTGACTCGACTTCTACAGGCAGGTATCATTTACCCTATTTCTGACAGTCAGTGGGTTAGTCCTATTCATGTGGTGCCCAAGAAATCTGGAGTGACCATGGTGGCGGATGAAAGCAATGAACTATTGCCCACCAGAGTTAAGAATTCCTGGAGAGTCTGCATTGATTACAGGAAGCTCAACAAGGTCACAAGGAAAGATCACTTCCCTTTACCCTTCATTGATCAGATGCTTGAGAGACTGGCAGGGAAGTCGCATTATTGTTTCTTGGATGGATTTTCAGGCTATTTTCAGATTTACATAGATCCAGAGGACCAGGAGAAGACCACCTTCACTTGCCCCTTTGGCACTTTTGCCTACAGACGTATGCCCTTCGGACTCTGCAACGCACCCGGTACATTTCAGAGATGCATGGTAAGTATATTCGGTGAGTTGCTAGAGGACTGTATGGAGATATTCATGGATGATTTTTCAGTTTATGGCACGTCTTTTGATTCATGCTTAGATAATTTATCTAGGGTTTTACATCGTTGCATTGAAACTAACCTTGTTCTTAATTTTGAGAAATGCCACTTCATGGTAGAGCATGGGATTGTACTTGGACACATAGTCTCTCGGAAAGGTATTGAGGTAGATCCTGCGAAAATTAGTGTTATTTCTTCTTTATCTTACCCCGTATGCGTACAGGATGTTCGTGCTTTTCTTGGACATGCAGGATTTTACCGCAGATTTATTAGAGACTTCAGCTTGATTGCTCGACCCTTGACACGACTTTTGCAGAAAGATGTTGAGTTTCATTTTGATGATAAATGCAAGGAAGCTTTTCATTGACTCAGGGAGGCTCTTACCTCAGCTCCTATTATTACATCACCTGATTGGACTCTATCATTTGAATTAATGTGTGATGCTTCTAATTTTGCAGTGGGAGCTATTCTAGCACAGAGGGTAGATGGAGCACCACATGTCATTTGCTACGCCTCCAAAACCCTAGATGCCGCCCAAGCCAACTACACCACGACTGAAAAGGAGCTTCTTGCCATTGTTTTTGCTTTAGATAGATTCAGATCTTATTTATTGTGCTCACATGTTATTATTTTTTCTGATCATGCAGCTCTCAAATACTTGTTGAAAAAGCCTGATGCAAAACCTAGATTGATCAGATGGATGCTCCTACTCCAAGAATTTGACCTGAAAATCAAGGATAAAAGTGGAAAAGAGAACTTAGTTGCAGATCATTTGAGCAGACTTGAAGGAGATGGATCTCCTACCACTATTGATGATGATTTCAGAGATGAGCACTTGATCACAGTGCATGGTGAGACCCCGTGGTATGCAGACCTAGTTAACTTTCTTGTTGCACATGTATTTCCCACTCAATTTTCTAAGGCTCAAAAAGATAAATTAAAAAGTGATGCAAAGTTTTATGTGTGGGATGATCCTTATTTGTGGAAATTTTGTAATGACCAAATAATTAGGAGATGCGTACCAGATCATGAGTTTTCTTCTGTCCTTACCTTTTGGACCCCAGAGAACTGCTAGGAAAGTACTAGAATGTGGTTTATACTGGCCCACCCTTTTTCATGATTCATATGTTTTTTATAAAAATTGTGATAGATGTCAGCGAACTGGGAACATAGGAGCAAGACATGAGATGCCCCAAAATACTATGCTTTACTGTGAGATTTTTGATGTTTGGGGGATAGATTTTATGGGACCTTTTCCTGCATCTTATGGTTATCTGTATATTTTACTTGCTGTGCATTATGTTTCAAAATGGGTGGAGGTCATTCCCTCCAAGACTGATGATTCTCCTGTTGTTTGTAGTTTTGTTAGGTCACACATTTTCTGCAGGTTTGGAATTCCAAGAGCAATAATTAGTGACCAAGGATCTCATTTCTGCAACAAACACATGAAGGCACTGCTGAGTAAATATGGGGTGGCACATAAAGTTTCTACATCCTATCATCCCCAAACAAATGGACAGGCTGAGATTTCAAACAAAGAGATCAATTCATTTTAGAGAAGACAGTTGGGCCCACTAGAAAAGACTGGAGCAAAAGGTTAGATGACGCACTCTGGGCCTACAGAACAGCATACAAGACACCGATTGGCATGTCACCCTACCGCTTGGTTTATGGTAAGGCTTGTCACCTCCCCGTGGAAATAGAGTACAAGACATATTGGGCGGTGAAAGCTTGTAATTTCGATGCTACTAAGGCGGGAGAAGAGAGAAAATTACAACTCCAAGAACTTGAAGAAATTCGGCTAGAAGCATTTGAAAATTCAAGGATCTACAAGGAGAAGACCAAGAACTTCCATGACAAGCACATTGTGAAGAAAGATTTCCAAATTGGTGACAAGGTATTATTGTACAAATCAAGGCTCAAATTGATAAAAGGTAAATTAAGGTCAAGGTGGGATGGTCCATTTATTGTAACTAATATTTTTCCCTATGGTACTGTGGAAATTCAAGATGCATCTAATGATTTTTTTTGGAAAGTCAATGGCCACCGGCTCAAAAGGTACTTTGAAGAACTAAAGGAGCTAGAGGTGGATGGGTTGGACATGAACAAAGCTATCTACCCAACTTAAGGGGAGTTCACTTTCTCTACACTTCATTTCATTGTACATATCATTTCCGTGGTTTTAGGAATAAGTTTTTCTCTTTTTGAAGTGAATAGTTGATAATAAATTCTTAGGAAACATAACATGAATAAAAGTCATTGTAAATACCATGTCTTTTCTCTTAGTACTTTTTCTTGCATGACTAGGAATAAATGTATCCCTCTAGGTTATCTCCATAGCATTTTAGAGTCTTTTGAAAATAAATTAAATTTGGTTGTCAAAACTTAAGGTTTGAGCTAATGGATGAAATCTTGGATGCTTGAGTACTACTTTGCTTTAGATTCTTAATTGAGGACTTGAGATGAATTATTTTTGCCTAATGAGAATTAGCCTTATATTTGTGACACACATACATGTGATTGTACTCTAGAACTTGCTTAGGTTCTTTCAAAATCATATTTCAATGATTGAATCACATCTATAGAGGCTAATAAATTGTTTACCTTTCCATATCAATTCTTATCACTAATCATGTTCTTTCTATTTTTCTTTCCTTATCTTCTACTCTTAACCATGCTTTTATAGGGACTTGTTTGTTTGGGGATGTTCTTTGATGTTATTTTGCCTGAGACGGACAAAGGATTAAGTGTGGGGGAGTGATCAGTGTTTTGGAATGTATTTTCATCAAGGAAGCATTTCATTTGAAAAAAAAAATTCATGTGCCAAGTGAGTGAGTTTGGTATCAAGATCAAGTGGGAAGAAGTGTCTAAGGATGGAAGCAATTGGAAATCTCAATTCCTTATTATACTTTGAAGATCTATGCAAGTTTGTGCTAAGTTGAGGAGCAAAAGGATCTGCAATGAAAAAAAAAAGGAAAAAAAATCTGCCAAGTTGAGAAAAGTTGTGCCAAGGTCTGAATTGGCACATAATAGCAGAATGGCAAGTTCTGAAATCTGGAATGCAAGGGACCTGTTAAATCAGCAACAAGTTTTGCTGAGCTGAAATTACTATAAGGGTGCTGTCGAGTGCTGAATTGAAGTTGAATTGAGGCTGATGTAGAAGCTGCACACAAATGGGATAATCTGAAGCCGTGGGATGTTGCTGATCAGAGCAGAAAAGCAGGTGCAGTGGCTGAAACTCTCCACTATTATTTGATGCTAACTGTTGCTAAGCAATCGAAGAATGGCAAGTTCTGAAATTAGCTGCGAGGAGTGGAATCTGAAACATGAAACAGAAAAAAAAATTGCAGCTAAAGACACGAAGGAAAAATTGGGAACTAAAAACAGCAAGTAGTTGTTCCTTTGAAGCTCACGGCAGTTTGGAGTGAAGCTGACTCTGATCAGAATTCGAGCACATAATGACTGAACAAGCATCTGGCCTAAAGAGAAAAAAATCAGTAAAGAAAAGAGAAGGAGGCAAAGTTGGCACGCAAGTAAGGAAATTGGTGCCCAAGTATCAAGAAGAGTATCATTTTCTTTATGAATCTCATACATGTGGAAATGTAAGTAGCTGAAGTGAGTGTGTCCACTGCTGATTTAAACAGAGAAATATGGCTGATTGGATTTGAAAAAAAAAAGAAAACAAGAAAAATTGCAGTAAAGTGCAGTGATATAAAAAAATGGAGTGTATCAATTCATTCATTGAAGCATTAACTCTCCCTTACTATGTGATGTATTTGTGGTGTAATCAGAAGTTTTGCAATGAAGATGCCGTGGAGCTGAATTTGTAACACAGAAAAAAAAAAAAGGGAGAAGAAGAAAAAGGATAGAAGTGTGCCAACTTGGAAAGACATGTATCAAGGGTGAGTTGCAATAGTTGATTAGTGAAAGACAAATGAGGAGCATCTAATTCCCTAATTGTTACTTGATTCCTCAAGTTCTCTGATGAAAAAAATCTGATCCGAAGTGCTCAAATAGAAGATTGAGAGCAGAAAAAGAAAAGAGAAAGAAAAATAGTTCGAAAAAAAAGAGAAAAAGAGAAGGAAGAAGTAAAATGGCACAAATGGAGTTTTGGCATTGCAATTTTTCTCATCCGAGTCCAAGCTTTATTTCATTTCATTTCTGACCTTGCTAGAGGATAAAAGAAGAGAAAAAAAAATCAGAAAAGAGAAGAAAGAAACAAAGTTGGCACGCAAGGTGGAAATTGGCACATTGAGAACAAATGGAGTTTTCTTCACCCAAATGAAAAGCATTATCCAAGTTTTACTCCATCACACTTTTGATATCACTAGAGGATTGTAAAGATGGGGCAAAGCACATTGGAAACATTTTTGAGCAACCAAGTCTCCCACTTTATCAATTTTTCTATTTTCTTGGCTTTTACTCCATTTCTTACCATTTTCCATGTTTTCACTTGTTTTTGTAGATGTGAATCCTAATCATGACTAATGGTGGAGATTAGATAATAAGCAAGCCTATGGTAGTGCAAGAAGCATGTGTGTTTGAGTGAGCTCCACTTCCATCATCAACTTAGAACTTAAGGAGAGAGCCACCAAAATTTTCCTTGAAAGGCTAGTGAGTTAAATTCATCTCAATGACTCATGAAAGATGAAAAGGCTAAGTTGTTGATTTAAGGACAAGATACTAGTCGATAGAGCTTAGATTTTTGAGAATTGACAACCTTAGGTAATTTCTTTTCATTTGCTTCTAATTATGCTTAAGAAAATCTAAGGGATACTTACTTAGTGGTTTCGCGAGACGCTCAAGTTTAAGTGTGGAGGAGTTGATAAGTACCATTTTATTGATTATTTTAGATGTCAAAATTCATGTTTGACCCATATTTTTCTTGCTTAATTGTGAATTTACACTAGGTTTTAGAACTTACCTTTATTTTGGACTTAATTGTAAATCTGCACATATTTGGATTATTTGGCCACTAAATTTTTGATCTATTTTTGTAGGCATGAAAGGTTCATGGACCTAGGGCATACTGGGTCAAACTTGAGTCGGAAGTGGACCCGGATCGAGTTATCAAGCTTCAGATTAATCCGGGTCGTCCGATTCAAAAGCGGCTAGATCTGAGCCATCTGGGACCATCTGAAGCCATCCAAGCTAGGGATAGGGTTGATCAAGCACTCTGATCATGATCTGAAGGTTTCATCCCAATCAGAGCTCATTCAACCGTTGGATCAAGCTCAGAGGGTTCTAGATCGTCCATTCAAAGATTAGGTTGATCTGGACCATCCGTTGCACATCTGGAGGATCCGAGCTACCACAAGGCAGATCATGACCCCTGATCATCATCATCAAAGTTTGGATTAAATCAGAGCAAGATCAGCCGTTGGATTTTCTCCAAACAATCTGGGTCGTCCATTCTTATGTATTTAATCAAACTTCACCGCAGCTTCAGCTCTGTTGCGTCTCCGCCGCAGTTTCTTCCTTCTTCACATGTTCTTAGTTCTCTTCAGTAGTTCTTCAATCCAAGGGGCGCGACCACCTCATTTCTGCATTAGATCAAGTTCGAGGTCACTAGGGAGAGTAATTTGTGGAGGTTTCAGCTCGGAATTGGGCAAGAACAAAGCTGAGTGAGGGTTTCCTCAGCTCTGCATTTGATAGCTTCGATTTCAGTTTTGTCAAGTTCTACATCAATCCAAGCTATTCAGAGGGGTTCCCTGGAGTGCTTGGATCATTCCCGCACCTTCATTTGAATCAGACAAGGCTGAATTGAAGAAATCGATTAGGTTTTCCCTCTTGAACAGAGTTTGAGCTCGACTCGACTACAGATTCAGTTCCCCAGTGAATTGCTGAGCTTAGGGGTTCGAGGCCAGCCCTTGCGTGACGAACAAGGAGACCTTGAGCTAATGGAGTGATTGGGGTTTAGATTTCTTGTTGTAATTTCAGTTTGTAGCTGTAATTTCCATTACTGCCTTTTGTTTCGTTTCTGTCTTTGTGTCAGATTAGTTAACTTCGTTTACTGAATTGTTCCAGCTTAAATTAGGTTTCAATCTTCAAGTTAAGTAGTTAATGAGTTTGTTTAGTGCAAAATCGCTTTTAATTCAGTTTATTTTCTATTTTCCAGCTTGTATATCAGAATTCCCTGTTTTTCTGCATTGCGTATCAGCCTTTGTTCTGAATTTTTCAGTCTATTTCGAATTCAATTCGTTTCTGGTTTTAGTTCCTGAGATTTAAGTTGACATTTGGGTAGCTAATGAGTTTGATCAGCATTTAATTTCAATTCCCCAGTTTTGTTCAGTTTTTCCTTGTTGCGTGCCAAGTCTTCATCATGCGTATCAGTTCAATGCCTGCAAGTTTCAGAATTCAATTCTGAATTTCTCATCAGTAAACCTAGCTTCTCTGAATCATTTCTGAACTCTAGATGTGTGAACTTGATCTTAGTTGGTTGTTGTCTTCGAATTTAATTAGAAGCTGCATTTCTGCACATAAGTTTTGAACTCCTGCGTTTCTGCTCTACAAACCTGCTATCAGCCCTCTCTTTCGGCATCTGAACTTGGTCTCCAGTAGATGTTAGTCCTCTCTTGCATTTATACATTGTAGCTGGGGTAATTTACAAAGATTTAGTATTAACCTCTGCATTTGTATCAGCTTGATCGAATCAAATTCCAATTCTGCATTCCAGATTTAATTCTGTACCCAATTCATTTCTGCAATTTTAAATTGTAGCTGCTGAAGCTATATCAAGGAAGCTTTGCATTCGAACTCCATTGCACTTAATTTCAGTTGTTGGTCTGACGTTGCATCCAAATTTTAGCTTAAGTTCAGAGAACAGTTTCTGCTTTTTTGCACTTTATCTTTGAAGTAGGTCTGCAGTTTATTGAGTAGTAGTGGCTGCTGAATTCCTTCATTCACTCTTGCAACTTTATTCACAGATCGCATCCCTCTCAAGGCTTAATCATTAGTTCTTATTCCTGAATTGTTAGAATTAGCTTTGGCACTCCGAATTAGCCTTGGCACATAAGCTTTCACATCTTTGTAGTAAGTCGGTTTTGAATTCTGCACATTTGTATCAAGTGCTATTTCGGCACTACTTGATGTCAATTGGAATGCAACTGTTAAGTGTGCTATTGTGTTTTAAATAGATTGTTTTTCATCTTGTTTGAGTCTGAACTCCAAGTTTCAATTCAGCACATTAAATTTTTAGTTTGAATCTTTAATTGTCATTATCGAGTTAGTTTGTTTAGTTAAGTTTCCTTTCTTTTCATTGTTTTTTTCATTTCCGATTGAAACCAAGCCCAAATCTTTATTTGAAACCCAAAAGTCACAAACGACACATAAACACGAGCTCGAATCACACAACGTCAACTAGTCCCTAGGAAAAATACGACCTGTGGCCGCTTTACTACGTTTTCATTCTTTGATTGCAAAAAGGGTTTTCAGCATTTTATAAATATCTAAATTCTGATGAACCCACATCCGTGACAACTTAACCTAGTATTTCGGGTTCATCAATCAACCACCAAAAGAAGTGCGGTGAAGATCTCCTCTTCTGGCGAGCTCACCTCAACCTCAGATTCTCTCCCTATGTAGGAAGGAGATCGTGCAAAGGAACAACCCCAAAACAATGATCGCTGCCATTCCCAATGAGGGTCAGGTCGCATGGTGATGGCGGCGATGAGGGGACGAAGAAAGAGAAATCGCCAACGTCGACTGTGATGAATGGAGAAGGAGAAGATGTAGAGGGGAGACGGCGTGGCTACAGCTCTCTTCGCGTGTGCGAAGAGGGGACAGAGAGTCGGCCAGGTGGTTGGCGCATCGGCTAGGGCACAGGCGCAGGTGAGGAGAAAGGGCACGGGGAAGGAATTAATAAAGGATAAGTTTATATAATATATAATAGACAACGGTTAATTAAACCCGTTGTCGTAGGCTCAAAAAACAAGCTTATAAACATCAATTTTAAAAAACCATTGTCTTTGACATACATAAGACAACGATTTTTTAAAGATAGTTGTCTTTTTCGAAAAACATGATCAACTACAACAGTTTTTAATAAAGCCATTGTTCAATGAAAAACGACAACGGTTTTTCAAAAAATCGTTATCTATTGGGTGTTGTTGAATCCTAAAATTCTTGTAGTGCCTCCTTTCTACTTCCTTTAATCTGGTATCAGAGCGCTACGACAAACAATCTCATTTCTCTCTTGTACCTCAATTCAATGGTGAAAATTTTGACTATTGGAGCACTCTCAAAAAGTTATGTCTTCAATCACAAGACTTATGGAGTGTTATTGAAGAAGGAGTACCAGAGGAGGAAGATCAATTAACCGAACAACAGAAAAATATTTTGAAGATCATGAAGCAAAAAGATAGAAAATCTCTTTTTCAAATTTATCAAACTCTTGAAATTTCAGTTTATGAAAAGATTTCAAAAGCACCGAATGCTCAAAGAGCATGGGAGATTCTACAAATAACTTATTCTGGCCAAGACCAAGTGAAAAGGTACGCTTACAGTATCTATGAACAGATTTTGAAAAATTAGAGATGAAAGACAATGAAAAAGTTTCAGAGTACTTTACACGAACTAGCTCTATCGTGAATCAAATGGTATCAAATGGAGAAATCATGGAAACCCAAAGGGTGTTGGAGAAAATCTTGCGAAGTCTATCAAGCAAATTTGATCACATGGTAGTTGCTATTGAAGAATCACAAGATCTTTCACTAGTGTCCTTAGAAAGTTTGCAAGGTAGATTGGAAGTTCATGAGGTTAGAATCCTTCATCGAAGTCCTCTTATTTCTTCTTCAAATCAAGCCTTGAAATCCTAGTTCACATTCACGGGAGGCCATGGTTTTTATTGTGGACGTGGAAGAGGTTGGAATCAAAGAAGAGGTGGAAGATTTTCTTACCCACAATCACAAGAAAAAGGGAATGAAGAGTCTCAAAAAGAGAAAAAATAATTTTCTTACAATTTCCAAAGAGGAAGAGGACGTGGGAATTACAAAGGTACAAAACCTTATATTAAATGTCAAATTTGTCATAAGCCAGGACATAAAATAAATGATTGTTGGAAAAAATATCCGGAGAAAAAACGTGAAGCTAGCTTAGTACATGAAAATGAACTTCAAAATTCTGAAACTTTACTAATTGCTAGTGATGGAAATATTGAAAATATTTGGTACTTGGATAGTGGTGCAAGTCGGCATATGACTGGTTATAAAAGAACGCTAGCAGAAGCTAACCATGGGCAGGTAACTATTGGAGATACTAAGTCCTACAAAATTGAAGGAGTAGGAGAAATCTCTTTCAAAACAAAGTCTGGGAAAATTGACAAAATGTCTGAGGTATTTTATGTTCCTGGTTTACAGAGTAATCTACTTAGTGTTGGTCATTTATTGAGGAAAGGTTTTGATATTCATTTTGCCAATAAGTATTGCACCATAAAGAAGGAAAATCAATATGGGGCAAAGATCAGTTTGGGCTCAAATAATTTATTTCCTCTCAAACTTGATATTATAAATGCTGCTTGTTATCTTACTGCTAATGAAGAAATTTCCAAGTTATGGCATGACAGATTTGGGCACCTAAATTTTCAGAGCTTAAAGGAGTTAGCAAGCAAAAATATTGTTCAAGGACTTCCCAAAATTGATGGGATAAGTGAAGTTTGTGAAGAATGTCAGCTTGGAAAGCAACATTGAGAGACATTCCCATCTAAATCTAAGTGGGAATCACATTCACCATTGGAACTTGTCCATACAGATCTTTGTGGACCTATGCGTGTACTATCTCTGTCGGAGGTAATTTATACTTCTTATCATTCGTTGATGATTACACGCGAAAAACTTGGACATATTTTATTAAAGAAAAATCAGAAGCTCTTTCTTGCTTTAAAGTTTTCAAAAGTCAAGTGGAAAAGTTTATTGATTATCGAATAAAAAATTTGAGAAGTGATTGAGGAGGTGAATTCTTATATTCTTTATTTGAAGAATTTTGTCAAAATTAATCATGGTATTAGACATGAATTGACAGCTCGGTATACGTCGCAACAAAATGGTGTCGCGGAAAGGAAAAATAAGACAATCATGAATATAGTTAGATGCATGTTGAAGAAGAAAACTTTATTAGCTGAATTCTAGGCTGAAGCAGTTTCTTGTGTTGTCTACCTAATCAACAGATCACCGACAAAAAGGTTACCAAATTCTACTCCAAATGAGGCATGATATGAAAAGAAACCAAATGTTACTCATTTAAAAGCTTTTGGTTGTCTTGCATATTCACATATTCTTGATGCTTTAAGAACTAAACTTGATGACAAATTTGAAAAGTGTATTTTTGTTGGATACAATAAAAGAAACAAAGCTTACAAGCTTTACAATCCAATAACAAAAAAAATTGTGATTAGCAGGGACGTCCGCTTTGACGAAAAAGCTTCTTATGTTTTTTCATATATGATAGGTTCATCAAGTTGGAAAATTCTTGAATTTGAAGATGACTCTTCATCACTACAACCTAATATTCTTGAAAGAGACATGTCTCCATCACCATTGCAAATGAGAACAAGAAGTTTAAGAGATATTTATGATGAAATTGAAGAAGTAAATATGACAAATCAAGTCTTTTTTGCATTCTTTGCAGAAGAAGAACAAATTACATATGAAGAAACATCAAAAGAAAAAAATGGATTCGTGCAATGAATGAAGAAATAAGCTTCATCGAGAAAAATGATACATGGGAGCTTACTACTTTGCCACCATACAAATCTCCGATTGGTGTGAAATGGATCTTTAAGACTAAAACCAATCCAGATGGCTCCATCAATAAATACAAAGCCAGATTGGTTACAAAAGGATACAAACAAAAAGAAGGTGAAGATTTTAATGAGGTATTTGCTCCTGTTTCAAGACTTGATACAATACGATTAATTGTTGCACTTGCTGCTCAAAATAATTGGAAATTACTACAAATGGATATTAAATCGGCTTTCTTAAATGGTTTTCTTCAAGAAGAAATTTATCTTGAGCGACCACAAGGTTTTGTGAAAAAAGGTGAAGAAGATAAAGTATATAAGCTCAAAAAGGCATTATATGGGTTGAAACAATCACCTCGTGCATGGTGTGAACGAATTCATGATTATTTTATGAAATATGGTTTTTAAAGATGCCCTTTTGAGCATAAACTTTATATCAAACAAAATTCTGAAAGTGGTTTCATACTTGTGAGTTTTTATGTTGATGACCTTATATTCATTGGAAATAATCTGGAGATGTTAACAGAATTCAAGAACTCTATGATGAAAGAGTTCGAAATGAGAGATTTGGGTGAGTTGCATCATTTTTTGGGCATTAATGTTCAACAATCAAAAAAAGAAATTTTTGTCTCACAAGAATACTATGCAACTCAAATTCTTCAAAGGTTCAAGATGGAACATGCAAATCTAGTCTTAACTCTTTGCATCACAAGTTTGAAACTAAGTAAAATTGGTGAAGGAAAAATGGTGAATCCAACTATGTTTCGTAGTTTGGTTGGGAATCTGATGTATCTTACTGCCACTAGACCTGATATCATGTTCGCAGTAAGTTTGATTAGCAGATTCATGGAAAAATCTTATTCAAATCATTGGGAAGCTGCAAAAAGGGTTTTTCAATATGTTAAGGGAACCATTGATTATGACATTTTCTATAAAGCACACGTGCTCATCAAACTTGTTGGCTATATAGATAGCGATCTTGGAGGAAGTATTGATGATTCTCGAAGTACCTCTGGCTATATTTTCAGTCTTGGAAGTGGGGCAATCTCTTGGTGTTCAAAAAAGCAACCAATTGTGGCACTTTCAACTATCGAAGCAGAATATATAGCAGCTTCTTCAGCAGGATGTCAAGCTTTATGGTTAAGAGGAGTTCTTGAAAACTTAAAATATCAGCAAAAAGATCCAACAATTTTATATTGTGATAACAATTCTACAATTTCTATCTCAAAGGACCCAGTGTTACATGGAAGAACAAAGCACATCCGCTTGCGATTTCATTTCTTAAGAGAAAATGATTAACGAGGTTTTTCCAACCTCGGGTGACCGGCCCAGCGTCACAGAAGTTTCCCACCGGCTACACGGAAGCTTGTTACTGAAGGTGAAATCAACCTAGAATATTGTCCTAGCAATGAACAACTTGCTGATATTTTTAAAAAGCCGCTTAGAGGAACGATATTTTCAAGAAATCTTAAAGTTCTAGGAGTAAGAAGTATATTTGGTTTAGGGGAGGCATTATTGGGTTACACCAAATTAAAGAATCAAAGTACAATTTGATTTCAAGTATCTCTTCTACAAGAAGCAAAGTCCAATTTCATCTCAAGCACCTCTTCATGGATTCATTGCATCTATTCATGGATTCATGAATCTTATAAATATTTTTTTAATGTCTTGTTGATTTTCGATATCATCCAGACATGTATAAATATGGATGAAGTGTTAAGTTTTTTTTATCAATGAGAGTTGTAGAAATAAGCAATCCAATACAAGAGATCAAATTTACTTCATAAATTCTTTACTTTAGTTTCAAGTCCTCCTTTCTTCTTCCTTCATGATAAACTAAAGATAGTAGTGTAGGTGTTTGGCGTGACTCAGGAACGACAGAGATTAGCGATGCATGGGGTAAGCATGACTACGGTGAAAGGATCTAAAGTACAAGGGAATCAACAAGTGTAGAAGTGGCATCCAAAACCAAGAACAGAAACATCAAACTTAAAAGCTTATCAAGGCAAACACTAGCAAATTGATAATTTCACTTACTTGGGTAAGAAAGCTTATCAACTTCAGTTTTGGTTCGGTTTATATATGAATATTTCGACTATTCTGATTTTGTTTAAAATGTTAATCAGTATTATATTAATCAGTTTTGGTTCGGTTTATGGTATTCTGATTTATTTTTAATTAATATTAATCAGTATTATATTTTAAGAACTCCGCCTGTGACGACCTAGTCATGGCCGGTCCCAAGCCCAGATAAAGGAGGAGGGTTGCGTTAGGTTGCCAGCCAGCGTAAAAAACTATGGCAAATACTCAATGAATGGATCCATTAAAGTATTATGCTAATGCTAGGATGTTCCCCGGAAGGAACGCGTTGCAGGGTCCGACTGTAACGTCTCGGCAAGGACCGCTACATCTCCAGAACCCGGGTGTAGTGCTAAATATGCAAGGGTTCGCGTTGCAGGGTCCGACTGTAACGTCTCGGCAAGGACCGCTACATCTCCATGAGAACTTGGGTGTAGTGTTAAATAGGCAAGAGTTCTCACACCATAGGTGGACTAAGAATAAACATTATAAGAAAAGTAATAGTCTCAGATTTGGAACATGGAATATAGGAACTCTCACTGGTAAAACAATGGAGGTAGTAGATACAATGATTAGGAGAAAAATTAGTATTTTGTGTGTGCAAGAGACAAAATGGGTAGGTGAGAAGGCAAAAATGATAGAGAACTCGGGTTTTAAGTTATGGTATACAGGAAAGAGTAAAACAAGAAATGGAGTTGGTATTTTTGTAGATAGTTCTTTAAAAGATGAAGTTGTTGGTGTAGTTAGAAAGGGGGATAGAATTATAGCTCTCAAGATAGTAGTGGCGAAAGAAGTTGTGAACGTAATTAGCATATATGCACCTCAAGTAGGATTAGATGAAGAAACTAAATCAAGATTTTGGAGCGATTTAGATGAGGTATTACAAAACATTCCGCCAAATGAAATGATTTTAATAGGAGGCGATCTAAATGGACATGTCGGAGCGAAAAATGAAGAATATGAGAGAGTACATGGGGGTTATGGGTTTGGAACAAGAAATGAAGAAGGAAAAACTATATTGGATTTTGCGATAGCATATGACCTTATACTAGCTAATACATTTTTTAAGAAAAAAGAAGAACACTTGATCACATTCAAAAGTGGGAATAATAAATCACAAATTGATTATTTTATGGTTAGGAAGAGAGATAGGAAAATTTGTAAAGATTGTAAGGTTATCCCTGGAGAAAGCTTAACTACCCAACATAGATTAGTAGTGTTAGATATACGCCTTAGTTATAATATTAATAGAGGAAAAATATACACGACTCCTAGAATTAAGTGGTGGAAGTTAAAGGATGGGAAGCAAAACATATTGAAGGAGAAGGTAGGAATACAAGCATTAGATGAAATATATAGCGACTCTAATACGACATGGGATAAGATGGTATCAAAGTTGAAAATAGTAGCTAAGGATGTACTCGGTGAGTCAAAGGGGCATGCACCACCAAGGAAGGAATCTTGGTGGTGGAATGAGAAAGTACAAGAGAAAGTGAAAGAAAAACGAATAGCTTATAAGGAATTATATATTTGTAAGAACGAGGAAAACTTAAAAAAATATACAATAGCCAAGAAAGAGGCTAAGAAAGCAGTGAATGAAGTAAAAAATAAAACTTTTGAACGATTATATCAAAATTTAGATACAAAAGAAGGGGAAAGAGACATTTATAAAATAGCTAAAGCAAGAGAAAGGAAAACAAGAGACCTTAGTCAAATAAGATGTATTAAAGATGAATGCGATAGAGTACTAGTAAATGATAGCGAAATAAAAGAGCGGTGGAAGATTTACTTTCATCAACTTTTTAATGAAAGTTTAGGGGACCAACTTGACTTAGGCAATTTAAGTATTTCAAATGAGTATAGAAATTTTAATTTTCATCGGAGAATTCAAACTTCAGAAGTAGAACAAGCTTTGAAAGGGATGCAAAATGGAAAGGCCGTGGGACCGGATGATATCCCAATCGAGGTATGGAAATGTTTAGGGAAAAAAGGTATTGAATGGCTTACAAAATTATTTAATTTAATATTGAAAACAAAAAAAATGCCTAATCAATGGAGGGTAAGTAGTCTGGTTCCCTTATATAAGAACAAAGGAGACATACAAAATTGTGCAAACTATAGGGGTATTAAATTAATGAGTCATACCATGAAACTTTGGGAAAGAGTAATAGAAAAAAGATTGAGGAAGGAGACCACAGTAACCGAAAATCAATTTGGGTTCATGCCTGGAAGGTCGACAATAGAAGCTATACATCTTCTTAGGCAATTAATTGAAAAATATCGGGAGCAAAAGAAAGATCTACACATGGTATTTATTGATTTAGAAAAAGCTTATGATAGGGTACCAAGAGAAATTATATGGAGAATTCTAGAAAAGAGAGGCGTTAGCGTAACATATATTGACCTAATTAAAGATATGTATGAAAATGTAACGACTAGAGTGAAGACTTCAGGTGGATTGACTGAAGCATTTCCAATAAGGATAGGGTTACATCAAGGATCAGCTTTGAGTCCCTACCTTTTTACACTAATCATGGATGAACTCACTAGGCACATTCAAGATACAGTGCCATGGTGCATGTTGTTTGCAGATGATATTGTTTTGATAGATGAGACACGTGAAGGAGTAAATGCTAAACTAGAATCTTGGCGGGAAACTCTAGAAGTGAAAGGTTTTAGGCTTAGTAGAGTAAAGACTGAATATATGGAATTTAAGTTTAGCAATGCTAGACGTAGTGAAACAATTGTTAAGATAGGAGATGATGAGTTGTCTAAAATCGAGAACTTTAAGTATTTAGGATCGTTCTTGCAAAGTGATGGAGGAATTAGAGAGATGTCTTACATAGAATACAAGCAGGATGGTTGAAATGGAGATTAGCATCGGGTGTCTTATGTGATCGTAAAGTACCTCTAAAACTTAAAGGGAAGTTCTACAAAACGGCAGTTAGACCTGCTATGTTATATGGTGCTGAATGTTGGGCTATGACTCGGGCACATGAGCAAAAGATGAAAGTTGCAGAGATGAGGATGTTAAGGTGGATGTGTGGACATACGAGGATGGATAGAATAAGGAATGAGAGTATTAGAGAGAAAGTCGGAGTTGCATCTATTGAAGAAAAACTTCGGGAGACACGTTTGAGATGGTACGGACATGTACTTAGAAGACCAATAAATGCCCCTGTTAGACGATGTGAAACTATGATAAATACGCACATTAAAAGAGGGAGAGGAAGACCAAAAAAGACTTGGTTGGCAACAATAAAACAAGATAAATTTTATTTAAATCTAGATGATGATATAGTAGGGGATAGAACTCAATGGCGTAAAAGGATCCATATAGCCGACCCCACCTAGTGGGATAAGGCTTTGTTGTTGTTGTTGTTGTAGTATTATATTTTAAGAATGTGAGATAATTTATATTATAAATATATGGTTGTAATAATAACTACTACAGTGAGGAAGGAAGGAACTTCACTAGATTGCCTAAAAATCATGTATATATAAAATAAAAAATAAAAAATAAAATGCATAAAATAAAGAAGACAACGTTAATGGCTCACAAGGAGGAAGGAACTTCACTAGATTACCTAAATATCATGCATAAAATATAAAATAAAAATGGCCAACTAGATTGTAATAATTAAATACCATAAAATTTGCCGTAAATTATTTTTAAATCCCTATTTACATCTTAAACATTGTTATCAGTCCCCATGTCAAAAAAAAGTTCATTTTCACTCCCTACATATAAAGTTTTATTTATTTCAACTCCCTAATATATACTGATTTACTTAATTAGATACAAAATTTAAAAATGAGATATCATTCCAATTAAATTCAGTATTATTTAACTAGAATTTAGTATATTTTCTATTAAATTTAGTACAATTCTTTTTCAAATTCAGTTGATCGAGAATCGATTCTTTTTCAAATCCAATTGATCGAGAATCGATCGGTGCTGCTCATATATAATTAATTATAGCTACCCCAATCGATTAAGACAAACGATTGAGGAGTTCGGATTGATTAGAAATTAATTGATAATCGATCAATTATATTTGTCATAAGAGAATATCACTCTTATTTTTTATAGGTATAAAAATTTAAAATTAAATATAATTTTTTCTAAATTCAACACATTTAAATTAGAATTTAATATATTTTCTATCAAATTAACTATAACTCTTTTGTCGTTTGATCAATTGATTAGGAGTTCATATCATATCAATCAATTGACTTAGGATGAATCAATTGGGTCGTACTAAATTTGATAGAAAATATACTAGATTCTAGTTAATTAATTGTTGTTGAATTTAAAAAGAAGAAAAATGATAAGGAGAGTGAAAATGGGAGAGTGAAAGGCAAAGTGAATGACGTGACACTTTGCATGCAGCGATCTCCGACGGGTTCACCGTGCCCCCCAGGATATAGTTTGATTCGGAGCGGCGGCCAAAGGCCGCCGATGGTGTCTAAGCGATAATCGGACGTGTGCATGTAAAGTGTCACGTCATTCACTTTGCTTTCACTCTTCCATTTTCACTCTCCCTATCACTGCTATAAAAAGAATTGTACCTTATTTCAAACTGTTTGTACCTAAAAAAATCGAAGGTAATTAGGTAAATTAGTAGTTAAAATAAATAAAACTTTATATCTAGAGAGTTAATCTGCTTTAAATGAAAATACAACATGGATTCCGGCAATGCAATGGAGTTGGATCCTCATGTTGATCCCAATGAATCAGTCTTTCCACAAAGTTAAATCTTTGTCTGCTAGGCAAGAGGATAGTAAACTATAAATTCTGTCTCGGTATAGGACATATATTTCTATTACTATTAAATTAATATTTATATAACTATGAAATTAATAAATGAAAATGGAAATAAATTTTCTCTAAAACTTACTTGTAATTTTCACTAAAACTTACTTGTAATTCCCTAATAACTATGAATTTATTATTAGGGAGTTTAAGATAATTTTCTCTAAAACTTACTTGTAATTTTCTCAACTGTTATCCAAAAGTCATCTGTAAATACAATTGTGGTTTGGCCTTAATTTACACTGCAAACTTTGTAAACAATGTTTTTCAGCTGCTTGACCTCCTCAATCTGGCGTCACCCACATGGCACCGCCACCGCCACCGGACTCCTCGGCGCTGCCGCTGCCCTCCTCCTGGCCGCCAGCTGCCTCTACTCGATTCTCCGGCAACGGGACAAACGGCTTCCCCCAGGCCCGACCCCGTGGCCCCTCGTGGGCAGCCTCATCCCGTTGCTCCGGCACCGGCCTCACTTCCGGTGGGTCATGGCCGAGGCGGACGGCAAGGACATCACTTGCATACGCCTGGGGTGCGCCCACGTCGTCGTCGTCAACTCGCCGGAGCTGGCGTGCGAGTTTCTCAAGAGGCACGACGCCAACTTCGCATCGCGGCCTCTCACCGCGGCCACCGAGCACTCCAGCCGCAACTTCCTCACGGTGATCTTCAGCCCGCTGGGTCCGCAGTGGAAGAAGATGCGACGGGTGATCGGGTCCGAGGTGCTGAGCAGCGCGAGGCTGCGCTGGCTGGCGGGGGCGCGGGCCGAGGAGGCCGACCACCTCACTCGGTACCTGCGCAACCTGTGCTTGGCCGGAAGAGTCGTCGACATTCGGCTGGCGATGAGGTACTACGGCGGGAATGTGATCAGGAGGATGATGTTCGGGGCGAGGCACTTCGGGGCCGGCGGCCCGCACCAGGGCCCCAGCGAGGAGGAGGTGGAGCACGTGGAGGCGGCGTTCTCGATGCTGTCGGTGGTCTACGCCTTTTGCCCGTCGGACTTCGTGCCGTGGCTGAGATGCCTGGATTTGGAAGGCCATGAGAGGATGTCCATGCAGGCGGCGAGCACCATCTACAAGTACCATGATCCGATCATCGACGAAAGGATCAAGAAGTGGAAGAGCGGAGAAAAGAAGGAGGTGGAAGACCTTCTCGACGTCATGATCTCCCTCGCCGACGACTCCGGCAAGCCGATCCTCAGCACTGAGGAAATTAAAGCTCAATTGGCGGTAAGTGATCTAAACGATATTGACATCATCATCATCATACATTGTTAGATTTCAATTTTATTATATCTATCTAAGTCAAATTTATCATATTTCATTTCTAATGAAGTTTTTTTATTGTCCTTTTATTGATTTATATATTGGTCATGCCTTCCGCCTTCGCCTATTTATATCTTCTTAAGTACTTCTTTTTGAAATCTTTCTTAATAAATACAATTGTGAATCTTTTTAATTATTGTCTTTACCTACCATCCTGTATGTTCATATATTCACGTCTCATCTACTCTTATTTTATATTTATGTGTTTAACATTCAAGAATATAATATAATATAATATAATATAGTAGAAGTAGCTGTGATTTTATAAAATTATTATGAATTTATTTTTTAACAAAGAAATTACTTTTTGCAGGAGTTCGTCTATGCCGCTGTGGACAATCCCTCAAACACGGCAGAGTGGTTGTTGGCACAGTTGCTGGAACAACCTGACATCATGCGAAAAGCCGTTGAGGAGTTGGATCGGGTGGTCGGCAAGGAGCGGTTAGTAGTCGAATCCGACTTTGCTCGACTCCCCTATGTGAAGGCATGCGCTCGTGAGGCCCTCCGTCTCCACCCGGTCTCGCCCTTCAACCCCCCACACGTAGCCATCGACGATGCGGTCGTTTCAAACTACTTCATCCCCAAGGGAAGCATGGTGTTGTTGGGTCGAGCTGCACTCGGGCGAAATCCCAAGGTCTGGGAGGATCCGACCCGGTTCGACCCGAACCGACACTTGATGGATGGACACCAAGAGGTGGAGCTAGCAGAGCCAAGTCTCCGAATGATATCGTTTACCACCGGGCGTCGACAGTGCATGGGAGCTCAACTTGGCACGGCGATGACCTACATGTTGATTGGAAGGGTGCTTCAAGCATTCGAGTGGAGCTTACCTGCCGACGAGACTAGCTTCGACCTCTCGGAGGAAAGGATGAGCCTCTCCAAAGCCAAGCCTCTAATGGCTTGTGCAAAGATTCGATTGCCAGATTTGGTAGAGAATCTATAAGCAAATTTAGACAATTTTTTTTTTAAAAAAATGGAAAATAAACTGAAGGACAAAAATAAAACTATATATGATCCATGAACTCAAATGGGATCTACTGTAAGCTCCATTTAAACTTCTGGAAGAACTACCTTAGTTGTGCTAGCAACTGGAGATAGTTCACAAGACCACCAAGAACCCAACAAGAGTTTCAGCCAAGGGGGAGAAGGAAGAAGAGAGGAAGAGAAGAAGAGAAAAACACTTGCTTTTCATTCAAAATGACTAGACCCTCTTTTATACTCATCTCATGAATATGAAGAGTCTTTTGTCTCTTTGGCTTCCCTTTATTAAAGTTAATGAAGAGCATATCTTTTCATGTAACTCTTCACCTTCTCTTCCTCCAATGAAGAGAGACTTTTCTCTTTCCTTCCTTAAACACTTTAATGAATTTCTCCTGCAATTCCGACTGGGCCTCTCGAGCTCCCGACTAGGTCTCCCGATCCCCGAGCTCCCGACCAAGTCTGCCGAGCAAGTCACCAAGCTGTCAACCCAGTCTGTCGACCAAGTCCCCGAGCTCCCGACCAAGTCTCTCGAGTTCCCAACTCGAGCTCCCGACCTAGTCTCCCGAGTTCCCAACTCGAGCTCCCGACCAAGTTCCTGAGCTCCCGACCCGAGCTCCCGACCCGAGTCTCCCGAGCTCCTGTCCCGAGCTCCCAAACTCCCGAAGCATCATGTCCTTAATGTGTGACCCAATAGGTTCTCGTAACGTTGGCAATGCGCCTAAACGCTTTACACACATAAGCAATGAGCGGCATCTAGCAATGCATCATTGCTACCCTAGTAATAAGAAAAGTCGAGATCCGACTAAACCTCCGTGACTATGATAATGTATGACCTTGTCCTTCTATCCTTGATATCTAGATTGACCAATGAGGCATAGACCATGTCATCCTCGATCAATCTATGTGTTTCTTGATCCCCGAGTAGACTCACTCAAACAAATGAGCTCAATATCTCATATTGACTCATTTGAGCATGATCATGCGTTTTAGTAGTCCTACTCGATCAAGGGGCCCACAGATATCACTCCCGTCATATGGGAGGGATAGATCTCATCTATATCACTTACATCCCTCCGCATAATTTATTACATACCCAGTGATCGTCTTTATAGTCCACCTTGTTACGGGTGACGTTTGACGATATCAAAGTACATAACTCCTTATATAGGGAACCGTAGTGATTTCAGATCTAAGGACTATTCATATTAATAGTCACATGAGAAAGTTTATGATACTCATATGACAATCTATGAAACTTTCTCATGGCGAGTCAATTCAGTACACATTCTCTAATGTATACACATGTGTCAACTTGATATCACATATCCATGACTTGTGAGCTCAAGTCATCAATTGACCTACATGCTAGTCTCTATGCATTAATATTGTCCCTGAATATTAATGTTTGATTAGGAATAATTTAGTTTAGTATTTTCTACATTATCTCACTATCGATTCAACCAATCGATATAATGTACATAAGAACCTACTACACAATGACATTATTACACTTAGTTATTTGGCACAAATAATAACGTAAGTATAATAACCAAACATGTCTTTATTAATGATAGAATATGATATAAAAAATACCTAGTCAATCATCACATAATTGGCTCTAGGACTCCTACTAACAGGTAACACAGGTGATGGACACCGCTGGCTTCGAAAAAGCCATTCGATTTACTGCATTCCTATGCCAAGTTTCAGCTCTTGTACTTCGTTCGTCAAGCATCTCTCGAGCAAACTCTTCTCCTTCCTGAACAGTTGCATTCAAACCTTTGGTGTCTTTTGTTGCCAAATAGAACAAAGAAATAATACAGCAAAATAAGATGATGTAAATCAGCTCAAAATTCATCAACAAACCTGGTACCAATAGAAGGAACATGGAACGTGCAAGATGAGAAACGATAAACTAAAGATAGTAGTGTAGGTGTTTGGCGTGACTCAGGAACGACAGAGATTAGCGATGCATGGGGTAAGCATGACTACGGTGAAAGGATCTAAAGTACAAGGGAATCAACAAGTGTAGAAGTGGCATCCAAAACCAAGAACAGAAACATCAAACTTAAAAGCTTATCAAGGCAAACACTAGCCAATTGATAATTTCACTTACTTGGGTAAGAAAGCTTATCAACTTCAGTTTTGGTTCGGTTTATATATGAAGATTTCGACTATTCTGATTTTGTTTAAAATGTTATTTCTCTAGTAATTTACTTATAAATCAGCTGTCGTCACGGTGCTTGACGTTGAAGAACAGAGCATCGTGTCATTTAATCAGTAATTGTGTGGAATCAAATATAATTTCATGATATATAACAAAATCACACAATTAATTTCTGGTTCCAAATCGACGAGCATGAAATTACTATTTGTGACAGAAATGGTTTGTTGACATGTCAAACCCGTTAAACTCGAAACAACTCTGAAAATATCAAAATCAACTTTATTTTCTTCACCCCGATAAGCGTTTCTTCTTCTTTCTTTAGCATGTCTAAGAGATCAAATGCCTGACAGAAAGGAACAAAAAATCAGCCATTTATTATAAATACAAAAAGGAAATTTAACATAAACATACACTGGAATGTATCTGCAGATAAATAAACATTTTGGGTGTGCACAAACAGACCTTACAAATAGATAAGGAGATGGTTGTAGTCCCTGCCTGTAATATAGGCCAAAGCGAATAATTATGCCCAAAATGTGACAAACCAGATGTCATGTATTTTCTTACACAAAAGTAAAATGATAAAAAATTTGATAGTTCACTTTCCAAACCTCTCTTTCTTCCTCTCCATTATCACCAAGTACATCTTCCTCCCCGACTTCAACAGGCGAAGAGAGAGCTGCCGCCCTCAATGACCTATGACACCTTTCTTTTTTTTCTTTAATCTCTTGCAGCTTTGCTTCTGCAGCTCTCTGCCATTTGAATCGGGCAACCTAGTAACAATTCAATAAAGAAGAATAAAAACAAGATCAGACAAACGGAAGGCAAAACTGAGGAATTTCTACATCCATGTATAGACAATTGATTCATCCATATTCTGATTAATGTTATATCAGTTGCAAGATTAAAGGCGTACAACTGGGTTAGAATTTCAATCCATTTGACATATCTAATATATGTTCTACCGCTAATAGACTTATTTGCTGGTTCCGCCCTAGCTTGCATGTGATCTGATGGTCTAGCGTGGCGCTTTGATGGGTTACTTTTAAAAGAGGGTCTCTATGGAAGAGGCATGATAGCCCGGCATGGTTAAACATGAGGCTGGGTGAGCGTTAGTAGCCCGATCGGCCGTAGGGACGTTCGTAGGGGGAACCACACCACCAACTTTGAATTCTTTCCTGATCGGATGTCTAATTCGGATAACTGTACAGCTAGAATCTTGACCCTTATCCCCATCGGGAACACTGAGTGTGAAACTCGACAAAAATCGATCGACGTACCTCTTACCTTACAGTTGGGGGTTCCCTGGGCCAGTCGATTGTCCGGTACCCGAGTATGTTGCGGCTCAGCGTG
This sequence comes from Boesenbergia rotunda, assembly GCA_024364735.1. Classification (NCBI taxonomy): domain Eukaryota; kingdom Viridiplantae; phylum Streptophyta; class Magnoliopsida; order Zingiberales; family Zingiberaceae; genus Boesenbergia; species Boesenbergia rotunda. The sequence goes on along the minus strand of JAGFNQ010008981.1, from coordinate 9 downwards.
CCTCACACG